>JAMPIV010009419.1:500000-667500 GCA_024509875.1 Oreohelix idahoensis | reverse complement strand
ACTTAAAAATCCTATTTGTGATTTGCTGTAATGTCATAAAATGTACTCGCAGACTCATTTTCCCTTCTTAACCACACAATAATTTTTGTAGACACACCTCTGATTGACAATGTGTGCGTTGCACCGGATATAAACTGTTTTATGTTCAAGAAGTGCGATTTCACGCAATTTCACTCAAAAATCATGCCAAATACTTGATAAACCAAAAATGTGCAAATGAGGTCGTATAATTTACTGTAGACATTTCAATATGTGTGCGTGTGATGTGTGTTGGCAAGTAGGATTTTATATTATATCGCAAAGAGACGAAAATTGAAACCAATGGCCGCATTTTAATGAAAAATTTAATTCATAGGGTCTATACCATTTCAAATTCACACACAAAATTTCACTTATATGCGTTATATATTCGCTGAGATATAGCATTTTGAAGTTGGGCAAAGCTAGTGAAACGTGCTATAGTATGTTCTCTTGGGCCTTTGATATTGTTTTTTTTTTATATTTTATATTATGTCCTTCCTTTTTTTATGTTTAATTATGCCTCTTAGCTCATTTATTTTCTTGTGCACATATTTGGTGCCATTTATGCGTTGCACTTGCAGCTCTCTCTGTACATCTGTTTAATTTATGTGTTGCACTTGCAGCTCTCTCTGTTCATCTGTTTAGTTAGGTTTTTTTTCTGCTGTCGTACTGTTTACTATTTCTGTCTTTAGTATGCCATATTCTTCTTTGTCCTACATCTTCTTTCTTGTTGTTACCATCAATAGTATAATTTCATCTGTCATCCATTTCTTCTTTGTAGTCATTGCTATAGGCCCTATCTGGTATCGTTTCTTTTTATGTTTGAAGTATTTATTACTCTAGCAATTCCAAATGTTCATCTAAATTTCTTATTTTTTCTATGGCACTGAATCCATTATGTATGGTAATATTACATATCTTACTCATTCCTTACCTGATTAAAGTAAGGCGGAAAAGCTTGATATATTTTCGGTGACGCTCTCTTTATTTTCATCACTTTTATTAAAGCCTTCTTTCACTGGTACAATGTCGCGAATACAGTCTGCTGTTGGCTTGTGTTTCACACATTCCAAACTGCAATAGCTTCTATACTATGTCTCAGGTTAATCAGGTGGGGTGACTAGTTCCTTTCCTTGCTGCCTTTGCTTTTCTTACAAAAAGCTATTTGATGATGAATGATGGAAGATCAGAAGGCAACTGTGAATGTCCACAATACTCGTGGTAGAACCTGCAGGCCATGCACTTCAAGACGAAAGGCAGCGACCTTGGACCAGATAATATCACAGTAGAAATATTTGGATTGTGGAAGAATTTGATGTAGAAGTGGTACCTAAATTGTTGAATGACGTCTAGAAAAGAGCATACGTACCCAATGATCTACTAACATTCATATACATAGCTTTACCAAAAAACGTAGAGCCTTCGAAATGAAGACCGTCACACAATTAGACTTATGAGTCATGTGATAAAATACTATTAAAAATTGTAAGGAGAAGAGTGATAAGTAAGATGTAGAGAAGGTAAAGCCACCTACAAAACCTTGCATATATTTTGAGAACATTAATAGAGACAGCGGTAGACGTAAAGAACAACAACAGATCTGTAATTGTGTTTTATATAATACACTATGGCACCTGACAAAGTGATACGTGAAGAAATTATCAAAATGTTAGAAAGCATACACATCGATATAAAAGAACAATGAATGATAAAGAACATATATTAGCAACAAGCAGCAGCTTTAAGTATTGGTAGCAAACTTTAAAAAAACAAAAAACGAACAAACAAAAAGACGACGCTTTCAGTAATAAGTTATTCTCGTACAAGGTGACTAATATAAGGTTGTGTATGAGGCTGGCAACCTCATCATGTCAAACAAACTACCACAGAAACCATCACTCTAATGTGCATGTGAATGTTTGGTGTAGGCTTTCTACAAGGGCATCTGCTGCAGTAGTGGTTGCTAGCTCTATAAGGAACTCAAAGGAATCAGTAATTCTTTATTTCGTTTGTTTATATATATATACAGTATATTAAAGAACGAATATTAATATATTTTGTAGGTTGTCACACATAGGCTGTTGCCATTCATTTTGCGGTAATGTGTCTCTCTGTGGTAACTCATGTTTTTGCACGGGTTTTAACTTATATTGAACGCTGTATATTTAATACGTCACCAGTTGTTAATGACGTAACGCGTTTTGCACTAATTTATGCTAACAGCTAATATTCTTGGCCTTTCGTTACTTCTAGTCTTCATGGTAAGACGTGTTTTATTCAAGCTCCAAGTATTGCGGAGGAAGAGATCTATTTTAGTGGCATATTTAACTTCGAAGGCAGCCACTTTATTATCGAAGATGATTCAGAACTTATTAAGAAGTTCCATATATTACTGAAGACATTCACGTCGTCTGGTCCACATTACTTGGGTGGTATGCACCTCTAGTACAGCGGCCACAACTGAATGGTTGAGACGAGACAGATGACTGATTTTACTATGATGTATATATATATATATATATATATATATATATATATATATATATATATATATATGTATATATATATATATATATATATATATATATATATATATATATATATATATATATATATATATATATACATATATGTATATAGGTCCGAAGTTGAATAATTTATATATGCCTTGCCCATGATGTTGCTGTTCCTGAAGTTAAATAAATGAAGAAGATATATTGTGGACCCTCTATAAGTTAGTTGCTTATCCTTTACAGGACGTGGCAATCAATCCCAGCTTTTATTGGCTGTTTGTGATTTTTCTAGGCAATTTTTTTCATTCAGTAGTTTGCCATTGCTTTCTGAACGGTACGGCGCTTATACTCGTACCATTGTTAAAAATCCACATAAAGCGATCTGCTACCAAACCGCCTGCAGCAGGTTTCGAACCTGGTATATCTGGATTATGAAACTGCGTTCATATCCATTAGGCCACAGACGCCTCTATACTGTCGCGAAATTCTCCGCCCAACCTCGTCTCTCTCTCTCTGTCTTTCATTTTTTTCTCTCTCTCCCATAATTTCGAATGCCAAAAAGGACAATGACCCAGTCAGCTGGAGATACCGGCAAGTGACCGGGTGAGACCGCACAATGACACAGTAGCCGGGGATTTCCAGTTGAACGGGTGATCTCCGCCCAGTGACCCAGAATATCAGGGATTTCCCATGTACAAGAGACTCATAGGACATTCAACCGTGACACGTAGGCTGGGGAGGGGGGGGGGGGGGGTTCCTGACCTGAATGAGTTCAGTGACCGCTGTTAAACATATAAATAAAGACTATTTCGGTTATGTTTTACTCACTGTTGCAAGCCCCGGCGGAAACTTCTAGCGTATAATCTGTCAGACCAGAGGGCAAAAGAATTGCTTATACAGTATATGCCGTCTTTGAGCCAAACTCAATATTGGATCAAAGCGGGTGAGCTAAATGCATTATCTTCTTATATGCAATTATTTGTATTGAATGTTTGAACTGCTTTCCATTATTATCTCATTATATGCAATTAACTTTAGTTAATATTTGCACTGCTTTTCAGTAAATTGCATACTTTCATGTAATGGTTGTATATTTTATGGAATTCATATATTTACTGTTATATGACTTTTGTATGCCTTTGATGTCCTTCAGGTTGTTTCACAGAATGCATTTGCACTACCCTGTCTGCCTCTGTTATTTAATGGTTTTATATTTTATCGTATTCATGTATTTAATTTTGTATGATCTTTGTATGCCTTTACAACAGTTGATGATATATGTATGTCCCTACCCTATTAATATCATATGTTTGCAGCTCGAGGAATGGCGCTCAACATTGGTCCATGTCATTTATGTAATAATATGACTGATATCTGAGCCTGGTTTATGGACCACACTCAGGACAAATTAATGCCTCTAACCAGAGAGCTAAATAGATTGTTCCTTTGTGTGTATCTCCTAGCTCCCTGGTGGTGAAGAACGCATGTGAACTCGCAGTCGTGTAGTGAAAACTTGCTGTATACAGCTACGAACTATTCCAGCAACTTGGCCAGGGGGAGAAAACTTGCAGTGATATTGTGACGTCATACAGCAGCAACAAAATTCATGATAAGTGCTTTTTAAGAACGGACCAAACATTAAACGATCTTATGTCATACCAGTCAGTGATTAGAATTAGGACATAAACCTCAGCCATCGTGAAGGGTACCCTAATAATAAACTTAACTTTTGTGTAGGCTATTTCTATCTCCCTTTACTCAGTAATATATACATATAACAATATATAACTATTTTTTTTCTTCCTTGTGTTTTTCTGTAACCAATATAGCTTGAGCTAATATATATTCATTGAAAAGAATTTCACTGTTGTTTCTTTCTTTTCACTAAATGTTCTGTATTGCTTGGTAGTTAACTGTTTTTGTTAATCATTATCTTAATTACCAGCTGGGGGTCTCATGAGCCATATCAGTACCTCAGGAGAAGTGTGGCTGAAGACCTAACCTACTCTCAGGATCCTTGATGGGATTTGCTTCTTGACTTAACCGAGAAGAGTTTAAATTTCAGTCTCCTGAAACATTTCTTCCTACAAGTGTCGGACTATCACCTACAGCGAGCCAAAAGACACTGTGGAAGAGATTGGTACTCTCTTTTATTTCTTCTATCTATCCTTTCTTCTACCCTGTCGCCACAAACTGGACTGCTCGTCCCGGATTGAACTCGTAGAATATGTATGTTCCCTAGACTACAATTAATGTATTGCTAGTATACATTTTACTTTTGGGTAACAAACCTTGGTTAATAGTTTGGTTATCAAGTAATCTTATACAGCTTCCCAGTACACTTTGCATGTAACTGGTTTGATCTTATATGCAGTATATTGCACAGATAGAATAGTGCACAAAATATAACTGGTGACTGATCTTCTAGTGTATGGTCCAATTTATTAGTTAAGTTGTATACAAGGTTTAACTGAGCTACTTAACTAAGAGCAATCCTGCAGGTTGAAATTGGTGTTGTTGTAAAATTTTGTTTTATTGTTGTGGCAGTAATACACTATATTATTAATATTAGACAGTATTACTTTTACCTGTATTGGTTTGTGAGTAGGTTTATTCAAGCTCATTCGACTTGATCCAATATTGCAATGGCAGAAACAGCAATAGTAAGAGCTTTGTTAATTGAGAGTGGAAAAGAGGTGGGGCTTGCAGGAAAAGAGCTTGCAGACTATGTATCCTCAGAGATGAAGAGCATCAGAGAGGCAGAAGCGGAGAGAGACAGGGAAATCAGAGCGGCAGAAGCGGAGAAGGATCGTGAAATCAGAGCGGCAGAAGCGGAGAAGGATCGTGAAATCAGGGCGGCAGACGAGAAGGAGAAGGAACGACAACATGCCCTGAAAATGAAGGAACTGGATGTGGAACTACTCTCAAAAAGCAAGGAAGCTGGGAGCAATTCCGAAACTTCATCTTCTCCGCCCTCGCCCCTTCAATCTGAAAGTGCATCAACTCTCCCTATAACACACTTGGGACCGATGGCCTTCCCTCTGGAGCCATTTTTGGAGGGAAAGGATACCATGGACAGCTATTTAGACCGGTTCGAAAGGTTTGGTTCTTCATTCGGGCTGGATCGAAAGAGGTGGAATCTGAAACTCTCGCAAGGACTCAGTGGTGCTGGCTATGATGTATTCTTAAAACTGGCTCCACATGAACAGGATGACTATGATTGTCTGAAGAAAGCCCTCTTAGCTCGGTTTGAATTGAATGCTGAAGCTTACCGAAAACGGTTCAGACATTTCCATAAGGAAAATGGAGAATCGTACACCCAGCATTCTGCTCGCCTGGAAGCTTATCTGCAGAAAAGGCTCACTCTCGCGTCATTCGAGAAATCTTACGAAGGATTGCAAGAATTAATACAAATAGAGCAATTGAAAGAAATGATGAGCCCTGAGATGAGACAATCTGGTAGAAAACGGGACAGAAAGGTTAAATACCATAGTTACCTTATCTTAACGCTTTTAGAATGCACAGGCTGAGATTCTGACCTCCAGACGGAGATATACAGACTACCCGGCTCGGCAGACTGCACCTAACAGCTCCAATAATATTACTAGCCCAAAGCCAACCAACATGAAAACTCACCATGACAGACCCAACAATGGACAACCCCACAAGAACACGGAAAGGAATACTTCCTATACAGCAAACCCAGAGAGGGATGTGTGCCAACATTGCCGGTCGCCTAAACATAGTTCTCGTGATTGTAAGCGCCGACCCCTCCCCATGAAGGCAGCTTGCATAACAACCATATCACACAGCCCTGAGCCCTCAAAGGATGAAATAGATTCCTCGAAGCGAACAGCTGTCATTGAATCTGTTATAGTTAATGGTGAGAGAGCTCTCTGTTTGTATGACACTGGATTATCTTTTGACGCAATCGTCGCAGCTTCTCTTGTTAATTCTGACCAAATTACAGAGGAGACGATTGAAATGCAAGGACCCACCAAATCTGGTGCGTCCATGATTCTACCAGTGTGCAAGATTCAGGTTCAATCGCGGTATGGGACTGGAGAAATCAGAGCCGCTGTTCTAAAGGACCCCATCTACCCCCTGATTTTGGGCTGTAGATATGTGTTCCTAGGAGAACCAGCACGGTCTTTGTCAGTTGCGGCCGTACAGACCAGGGATCAATGCAGACAGAACCCTGAATCTGGAACCCCGACCAACATCTTCCCAGAACAGTTGAAGAAGGCACAAACAGCGGATAGCACTTTGTCACCTTGTTTTAAAAAACTTCCTAAGTCTCATACCCCGCCTCTCAAGGGAGAGATTTATAAGAAGAATGGTCTGTTGTACCGCAGAACAGGCAAAGGAGCGAGGAACACTCACAACTTATTGTCCCCTCATCCTATAGGACCCAAATATTAGAAATGGGCCATGCCTTACCTTTCAGCGGACACATGGGAATTGGAGCAACCATGCAGTGCATTTCTTGCCTCTACTATTGGCCAGGGATGATTGCAGACATCAAACGGTATGTTCAGTCATGCGCACAGTGCCAAAAGGTGGCTCCTGAGCACTGGGTAATTCCCGTAACCTTAAGAGAAATGCCTGTAACAGGTACCCCGTTCGAAAGGGTGGCAGTCGACATTGTTGGACCCCTGGTTAGGACAAAGAAAAAGAATAGCTGCATCTTGACGTTGGTCGACACATGCTCCATGTGGGCAGAAGCAGTCGCAATGCCTTCGTGCGACTCAACTCATGTAGCGGAAGCCCCTCCTTACTATATTTACGATGTTGGGGTTCCCTCTTCAGATCCTGACGGATAATGGATCACAATTTCGGGGGAAATTAATGGAAGAAGTGTTTCGGATTTTCCAAACGCGACACATTCATACCTCTCCATATCACCCCCAGAGCAATGGCCAAGTAGAATGGTTCAATGGAACCTTAATTTTCATACTGCGAAAGCTGGAGCAGGAGAACCCAAGTTCATGGGATTCCTACCTGCCAGCGGCACTGTTCGCCTACAGAGAGGTACCTCATCACTCGACAGGAATTCAGCCAGCAACACTGCTTTTTGGGCGCCCAATCAAAGGTCCTCTAGAGGCACTTCTGAGATCCCGGACAGACGATAAAGCGGATGACACAGTCATTACTGCGTCACATTATGTTGAGGAATTGAAGCAACGCCTCCAAACAGGTTGGAAGTTGGCCACTCCAAATTTGCGCAAAGCCCGTCAGAAACATGCGCAAAATTATAACAGGACAGCTAAGGATCGAGAACTGAACATTGGGGATAACGTTTTATTGCTCTTGCCAAGCAGCCATAATAAACTTCAGATTGGTTGGAGAGGACCCTATGCTGTTGTCGAGAAAATCTCCCGCACCAACTACAAGATAGCAATTAAGGGTAAACAGAAAATTTACCACATCAATCTGCTGAAAAAGTACAACGAACACGCATCAGTAGAGCCAGCCCATTTGATAGCCCTTGCAGTAGCCAGTGAAGTAGAGGATGAACCCAGTGTAGCAGTCGAATACTCTATGTCCTTGAGTGAGACTCAGGCCGATGTGCAAATAAGTTCCACTCTAACCCTGGAACAGCATGAGCAGGTGCAAACAATGTTGGAAAAGTATGCTGAAGTTCTCACGGACAGGCCAGGTCTAACCAGTTTAGCAGAATTTGATATGAAGTTGACAGATGCAATGCCAGTCCGTGTCAAAAATTACCCTATACCCTATGCCAAGGCGGATGCATTGAGAGAAGAAATAGAGAAATTGCTCACTGCTGGCATTATTTCTCCATCCGAATCACCATATAGTGCTAGTGTAGTGCTCTTTCGGAAGCCTACCGGAGAGCATAGATTGTGTATTGACTATAGGAGATTGAATGCAGTGTCGGAGTACCAGGCTGAACCTCTGCCAGATCAAAACTCACTGTTCATTAAGCTAAATACAGCTCGTTATTTCTCTAAAATCGACCTTAGCAAGGGATACTATCAAATTCCTGTGAAGAAAGAGATCCGACCACTGCTGGAATTCAGCACCCCGGAAGGACACTTTGAATTTAATGTCCTCCCATTTGGATTACATAATGCGCCTAGCACATTCACGAGAATGATGAGAAAACTTCTCGCACCCCTTCATAACCCTGCTATTACGAACTTCATGGAAGATATCCTCATCGCCACTGACACCTTTGAGGAACACCTGAATGCAATAGAGATGCTACTCCGATGGCTTAATGAGACAAGTTTAGCCGCACGCCCAACTGAATGCCTGATAGGTTTTGACCAGCTGGGGTTTCTCGGCCACACCATTTCACAAGGATACATGTTGCCAGAGAAACGTAGTGTTGACAAACTGTGCAATGCACCTCGCCCTATTACTAAAAAGGATGTCAGATCATTCGTCGCGTTATGTGGATTTTACCAATGCTACATTAAGGATTTCAACACTATAAGCGCCCCACTGACGAACCAGACGAAGAAGAATACTCCGGAAAAAGTGATCTGGACCGCTGAGTGTGAGAATGCTTATAGTACCCTCAAGGAAAAACTAACAGTGAAACCTATTCCGCACCTACCGAACTTAAGCGACCATTCATACTACGCACTGATGCTAGTCAGATTGGGATTGGAGCCACCTTGCTACAACCGGGGGAAGACAATGCGTCTACATTATTCCCCATAGCTTTCGCTAGCCGAAAGTTGAATGCTGCAGAAAGATATTACTCCACTATTGAGCGGGAATGCCTAGCTTTGGTATGGGGGATTCAGAAATATAAACCATACTTATATGAGAAGCCCTTCACCGTTCAATGCGACCACCAACCATTGATGTTCTTGGCGGCTTCCAAAAACCTGAATTCAAGGCTCATGAGGTGGTCGATGTTAATGCAACCATATAACTTCAAGGTTGAATATATACCTGGGAAACTCAATGTCGGAGCGACTTTCTCAGCCGTCACCCATGCAGTGGGGATGAACAGGCAAGTCATCAGCGACCCAATAATCCTAATCTCCCTAAAAACTTCCAGGATGGTGAGGGAAATCAAACTAGGACGGAGAGGGATTAAGAAGAAGATGTCAGCCAAAACTAGTTCACCTTACGATAAACTTTCACAGGGGGCTAGTGTCGCAAAATTCTCCGCCCAACCTCCTCTCTCTCTCTGTCTTTTTTTTTCTCTCTCCCATGATTTTGAATGCCAAAAAGAACAATGACCCAGTCAGCCGGAGATACCGGCAAGTGACCGGGTGAGACCGCACAATGACACAGTAGCCGGGGATTTCCAGTTGACCGGGTGATCTCCGCCCAGTGACCCAGAATATCAGGGATTTCCCATGTACAAGAGACTCATAGGGCATTCAACCGTGACACGTAGGCTGGGGGGGGGGGGGTTTCCTGACCTGAATGAGTTCAGTGGCCGCTGTTAAACATATAAATAAAGACTATTTCGGTTATGTTTTACTCACATTTTGCAAGCCCTGGCGGAAACTTCTAGTGTATAATCTGTCAGACCAGAGGGCAAAAGAATTGCTTATACAGTATATGCCGTCTTTGAGCCAAACTCAATATTGGATCAAAGCGGGTGAGCTAAATGCATTATCTTCTTATATTCAATTATTTGTATTAAATGTTTGAACTGCTTTCCATTATCATCTCATTATATGCAATTAACTTTAGTTAATATTTGCACTGCTTTTCAGTCAATTGCATACTTTCATGTAATGGTTGTATATTTTATGGAATTCATATATTTACTGTTATATGATTTTTGTATGCCTTTGATGTCCTTCAGGTTGTTTCACAGAATGCATTTGCACTACCCTGTCTGCCTCTGTTATTTAATGGTTTTATATTTTATCGTATTCGTGTATTTAATTTTGTATGATCTTTGTATGCCTTTACAACAGTTGATGATATATGTATGCCCCTACCCTATTAATATCATATGTTTGCAGCTCGAGGAATGGCGCTCAACATTGGTCCATGTCATTTATGTAATAATATGACTGATATCTGAGCCTGGTTTATGGACCACACTCAGGACAAATTAATGCCTCTAACCAGAGAGCTAAATAGATTGTTCCTTTGTGTGTATCTCCTAGCTCCGTGGTGGTGACGAACGCATGTGAACTCGCAGTCGTGTAGTGAAACCTTGCTGTATACAGCTACGAACTATTCCAGCAACTTGGCCAGGGGGAGAAAACTTGCAGTGATATTGTGACGTCATACAGCAGCAACAAAATTCATGATAAGTGCTTTTTAAGAACGGACCAAACATTAAACGATCTTATGTCATACCAGTCAGTGACTAGAATTAGGACATAAACCTCAGCCATCGTGAAGGGTACCCTAATAATAAACATAACTTTTGTGTAGGTTATTTTTATCTCCCTTTACTCAGTAATATATACATATAACAATATATAACTATTTTTTTTCTTCCTTGTGTTTTTCTGTAACCAATATAGCTTGAGCTAAAATGTATTCATTGAAAAGAATTTCACTGTTGTTTCTTTCTTTTCACTAAATGTTCTGTATTGCTTGGTAGTTAACTGTTTTTGTTAATCATTATCTTATTTACCAGCTGGGGGTCTCATGAGCCATATCAGTACCTCAGGAGAAGTGTGGCTGAAGACCTAACCTACTCTCAGGATCCTTGATGGGATTTGCTTCTTGACTTAACTGAGAAGAGTTTAAATTTCAGTCTCCTGAAACATTTCTTCCTACAAGTGTCGGACTATCACCTACAGCGAGCCAAAAGACACTGTGGAAGAGATTGGTACTCTCTTTTATTTCTTCTATCTATCCTTTCTTCTACCCTGTCGCCACATATACGACGACTTGCGTTCTTCGGCCAGTGATGTCCTGTAACGATCATACCCGTCTCCATTCGTGTTTGTCAGTACGATGCATGTACATTTTATGATTCTATATTCTGATCAATTATAACTACAAGAAGATAACCCACACGTAACAATATAGACATATATATATATACTGAAGCACATTAAAAACGCACCACCTGTATAATCCAGGAACAGAGTGTGAAATGTAAATATAAGTGTGTACAAGTTTACATATTTGGAATCTTTATTCATTTTCCTATGAATCCATGCTGGTCATTAATTTGTACATTTGATTGTTATGAAATTCATTGCATTCTGTGCAGGCAAGGGAGAAAACCAAAAATACAAAAAAATGCACGTGCGTTATCCTGCTGGAGAAGCTGCAAGTCTGGATAAATTGTGAACGCAGGAGCAACCAGTGCATCCAGAACCTCATCTCGATATGTCACAGCATTAACATTTCCACGGAAGACGTGAAGAGGCAAGCGATGGTGAAAACTGAATCCTCCCCAAATGTGAATACTGCCACCTCGAAATCGGTTGACACAGCAATCTGCAAAGCGCTCTTCACACCGTCGCTAAATCCGCATACGTCCATCTGCAAAGGATATGTTGAATCTGTTCTCGTCTGTGAATAGGACAGCATTCCACTGCAGTCTAGTCCATCTGATATGTTGCTCTGCCCATTGCAGGCGCTGCTAACGATGTCTGTGAGTCAAGTTTGGCCCAACATAAGGTCGTCTTGCAGTAAGGCCTGTATCTCTGAGTCGTCGTATGACTGTCATTCGAGAGACTTGCCCATGTCTACCGACTATTGCTCTTGCTGTTTGACTTGCCGGGAGAGTACGATTCCTTAGGTGACTCAGCACAATATGACGATCTTGCGCAGGGGTAGTAACTCGTGGTTGGCCACTCCGAAGTCTATCCCGGGCACTGCCAGTGGTTCCGTAACGTTCATTGCGACGTACAATAGTGCTGTGGTGGCAATTCATCCTTCTGGCAATGGCCCGCGAGCTCATTCCGGTCTCCAACATACCAATGGCTCGTTGGCGGTCGTTTTCAGATAGTCGTGGCATTTCAAGCACATGTACTGGGTGTTTTGTCTCAACGGCCTTTTTATACCGAGTATACTGCCACAACGCGTACACATTTTCAGGGTCATAGCTGTTGGGAATCGTGTTGCACGTGTAACTTTCATCGTTTTCATGTAGTCTGTACACACACCCGTGGGTTGAATCTTGCACTTTCCATTCCAGCAGCCATTCGCTCTCTACCTCATGGCAAACACGGGGAAAATCCATTTCCACACTTTTTTTTGCCAGCTTCTCGGCATCAGTATATATAATAGTGGTGCGTTTTTAATGTGCTTCAGTATATATGTGCTGTCTCCCTCCCCGCGCGAGCGACGAAATGCTCTGTTCAGACAGTTATCTGGTTGATCCTGCCAGTAGTCATATGCTTGTCTCAAAGATTAAGCCATGCATGTCTAAGTTCACACTGTCTCACGGTGAAACCGCGAATGGCTCATTAAATCAGTCGAGGTTCCTTAGATGACACGATCCTACTTGGATAACTGTGGCAATTCTAGAGCTAATACATGCATGCGATTGAGGGCAAGTTCCGTATCCTACTAGAGACTAGGCTGTTGCTACTGGTGTCAGACTGTATCGGCTAGACCGTTCCTCTGACGTCCAGGCCGGGTCATGCTGCATGGGCAACAGCTTGATCTAAAATTGCCCAACCTCGTGCCACCGAAAGTTATTTCGGGAGGTACGCTCCTTTGGTCAGAAATGACTGGTAGGGAAGATCACATATTTTGTAACATTTGAAAGCATCACTGATCGATATAATTGAAGTTTGTTAAAGTTTTTTTACGGGATGGAGTAACCAGCCCCATGCCCAACCCTCCTTAGTCGTTTTTTACGACATGCATTGTAGGATACAGTGTTACTATTCTTTGCTCCCCTTTCGGGCCCCGGTAACACACGGGTGATATAATTGACCATGAGCAATTTTTATTTTACGTAATAAAAGGTATGGAAAATAGATCTTCTTTTCGACACATTTAGTAATAACAAACTTGTTATTTCTTCTACATGTTAAAGTTAAAATATCGGGGAGCAAAAATGTGGAAAATTGTTGGGGGGGGGGGGGTGCAGAGAGAGAGAAGAGAGAGAGAGAGAGAGAGAGAGGAGAGAGAGAGAGAGAGAGAGAGAGAGAGAGAGAGAGAGAGAGAGAGAGAGAGAGAGTGGAGTGGCAAGTGTAAATACGGAAACAATAACTGCTAACTTATACAAGTATTACGTTACAGAAAGTTGTCTCCAAAAATAAACATCACAAAATCTAAATTTTTTCATTAAAAAATTTAGTTAAAGGAATATGAACGCCGTTCATATTCGTCATTGTCGTAATAAAAGCCACATAAAAATAACGCGTCAAAAGCAACCTTTCCCTGCTTATCTTGGAAATTGTAGACGTCCGGTTACTAGAAATAGCCGATTATGAGAGATGTGCATAAACCGTGTTTGTGTTTGATTGTGTGTGTTTTTGCTTTTCCATGAATGTTGTGCCCTTAACGTTAAGAAGAGCAGAAGGTCCTTATTATATACCTCGCTCAGCAACCATTATTTTTCATCAACTTCCAGCCAGTGACAGATTTAGGCTGTGCGAGGCCCTAAGGCTAGCGCGAACTTCCGAGGCCCGTTTTAAATAAATTCATGTTGCACTGACAAGCATATATTTGTGCGCTAGGTCACTAAAAGTGCGAGGCCTTTTGCGCACTTTTCTTTCTCGAGTGTTACTATTTTCGGGAGAGTACATATAAGGGAAACAATACAATTAATGTCTAACTGTCAACCAAAGTTGCATCCCTTAGCGTTACTGACAGAAAAAGCTGGGATTTTATATATATAGTGATAATCCTTTGCGCTCCCTACAAAGCATGAAGCCGCCAATGCAGCTGGTCCCCCTTGCAAGAAGCCTGCACTAAGCATTCACATGCTCTTGCAGTAGTCGTTTATGTAGGAATGTGCTTTACATTGGTTGAGGTTGCCAGCCCCATGCACAACCTCATATTAGTCATAGTAGTGTGGACATGCACACACTAATATGATCATAATGAGACGCAGATAATAATATAATCTCAAAGGAGACGCATTGACTAACTTGATCAAAAGGAGATGCACACACTAACATGATCAAAAGGAGATCAAAACATTAACATGATCAAAAGGAGATCCACACACTAACATGATCAAAAGGAGATCTACACACTAACATGATCAAAAAGAGATCCACACACTAAGATGACCAAAAAGAGATCCACACACTAACATGATCAAAAAGAGATCCACACACTAACATGATCAAAAGAAGATCCACATACTAACATGATCAAAATGAGATCCACATACAAACATGATCAAAAGGAGATCCACTTACTAACATGATCAAAAGGAGATCCACATACTAACATGATCAAAAAGAGATCCACATTCTAACATGATCAAAAGGAGATCCACATACTAACATGATAAAAAGGTGATCCACACACTAACATGATCAAAAGAAGATGCACACACTCATCATCATCATCATGTGACGTATTCTTTCCAGAACGTTGTCCCAATTACAGCTGCTCTGAACGCATCACGATGCTGGGCAAGTCGACCTGCATCAGCCAAAGGCAAGTTCAGACTGTCTGTGATGTCCTGGGTCCACCGTCGTCTAGGTCGACCCCTTCCCCTTTTTCCAGGGACGACGCCTTCCACCACTATTTTTTCCAGACTATTATGTCTTTTTATATGATCGAAAAATGTCAGCTTTCTTATTGCGACGGTATTTAGGAGCCAATTTTCCTCTACGTTTAGTGAGTGCATAGGTACTCAACCACTTACTATATGCACACACTAACATGATTAAAAGGAGATGCACACACTAACATGATAAAAAAAAGGAGATGCACATACTAATTTGACCACAACAATATGCAGACCATGATGAAAATGACACAGACACTGAATCTAGCGAAAAACAGGAAAAGTGCTTGCTGAAATCATCATCAGAGTCTTCTTTACAATGAAGGGACAAGTGAGAACAATTCAGACAACTTATCTAGAACATTTCAATAAGTATATATACCAGATTGGTGTACCCTACCTTATTCGACTTTCAAATAGATGAATAAAATACTGTTACAGAAAACAGATGAACATAACTGTAAGATGTAAAAAAACAAATCTAAATTCAAAATTAATAGGTCCTGTTTCATACAGATATGTTTGAAGAAAGAACAAATAAACCGGATAAGAACATAACAAAACAGGGCTGCTGAATAGTATAAAATAGGAATAGTAAAGCAAACATAATCTGGTATAGTTAGTCGTAGGTCATTGCAGACACTTGATGCATCCAAATTCCCGAGCAAAATCATAGCTGAACCACTACTGAGAATTTAGTCATGTGGCGGCAATCCAAAGGAATCGGGGGGGGGGAGGGGGGGGGGGGGGGGTAAGGGTGGTTGAGTAACTGTTTAGGATACTGAACTGACTGGTCAACATCTACATCTGTGGCAAACGAGTTGTAGAGCACGTCATCTTCGCCCACCTGGTGTATTCAGGCTGTTAACATTCACACTCATATTTGTGAATGCAAGAATAGTACGCTCGCAAAAGTGGTTGAATTCTTTAAAATCATTGTGTACATTCTAGAAACCATTGCAAGTTAATACTTCAGAAGATGCACAGTATCGCAGAAGTTGTTTGCAATATTGATTAGTCCAGTATTAGGGTCAATCGCTTTTCTCTATCACCATTATCTAGACGATGTGCAGCAAAACCAGCAACCGAAACAGCACCATTTTAGATGAACCTTCTAGTTGGTTGTAAGTAGGTGTGTGGTTACTCGTCTCCATAGAAACGATTACTTCAAGCAAACAATGTTTCCGTGTGAAATGACAGGTCAACGTCATCATTTTTCTTTTGCGCTCCATACGGAGAATGATGCCACCACTGTAGCAGATCCCCTTGCAGGAAGCCTCCACGAAGCATTCTCACACTCTTACAGCTGTGGTTTCTGTGACTATTTGTTTTACGTGAAGAGACTGCCAGCCCTTTGCAACACCTCATATTAATGGCCTTGTACGACATGCCTGATGGTACAATAGTCCTATTCTTTCTTTGTATCTTCATAGACCACAGAAAATTGGACCAACAGACGTGTGCCTTTGTGGGGAGGACAAACATGTCGTCCAAGACTGTAGACTCCATGAGAGGAGCAGAGTGGCAGCATGTCCATGTCCAACCAGTCGAGTGAGACACTGTGTGGTGTCAGACGGACTGCCAGCTTTATAAGGCATATTGATTTGGTTATTTGAGAGCGAACGACGACAAAGAAGAAGAGACACCTCCCCCCCTTCCCATCCCGGATCTACAACAGGAAATGACATGTAATATTTGACGAAAATCTCCGACCAAAAGCACTACAATACCATACATAAATAACTGACTGTATAGATCCTGACAAGATCAGTCAAGGGCCTCGTGGGAATGTCTGTGGGACATTGTGCGTTCATGTCATACAAGTTCACATTCGTGAAGAAGCTGAGCTAGCCCTGTCTCTTTGCTGATACTATATATAGGATTTCAAAATTAGAAATGTTGAGAGGCAGTTTCAGTGCATAATGAGCATTTGGCAGCGATTCCAAATGGATCCAAAGCAAATGCAATTTTCTGTATCTAACAGAAATCAAAAGCCTGAAGAAAGGGAAATCACCAGGATGCGATGTTATACCAACTGAACTAATCCAAGCAGGAGGAGAGGCCAGTGTCCTCGTTTACCATGCACTATGTGTGAAGATCTGGAACAGTGCAATCTGGCCCAAAGCATGAAAAAGATCTGTGTATATCCCTCTCCCAAAGAAAGGCAATTTAAAACTGTGTACCAACTATCGTACTATTGCTTTAATAAGTCATGCCAGCAAAATCCTCTTGCGGATTATCATGAAGAGGATAGAAAGAAAGTTAGAACATGAAATACATGAAGTACAGGCGGGTTTTAGACAAGGCAGATGTACGAGAGATCACATTTTAAACGTGAGAAACATCCTCGAGAAATGCAGAGAATACAATGTAGATCTTCGTGCCTGTTTTGCAGATTACACCGAGGCCTTCGACTGCGTACAACATCAGAAATTGTGGAACATCATGAGAGACATGAGGTTTCCGGCGCATTTGATTCATTTAATTGAAACACTATACCATGAACAACAAGCAGCTGTCAGAGTAGCGGGGGAAACATCAGGATGGTTTGAGGTGAAAAAGGGAGTAAGACAGTGTTGCATCCTCTCTCCATACTTGTTTAACATCTATGCAGAAAATATAATGAGAAATGTTCGGAGTGACCAAGAATGTGAACATTGCGATCCGTTCACAATTGGTGGAAATGCGATCCCATAACTCAGGTACGCAGATGACACAGTTATTCTTTCAAACAGTGCCAAGGGACTGGAACAGTTAATCCTATCTGTCAAAAGACACAATGAGGATCAGAACCCTTTTCTGAACATAAAAAAAACAAAGATAATGTCCAAAGACAAAACAAGATACCAACCAAAAATTACCATCAATGATTAGGAAATTGAAAATGACAAACATTTTTAATATCTTGGCTCCATAATTAACAACAATGAAGACTGCTCAAAAGAGGTCAGAAGGAGACTGGCCATAGCAATGCAGAGGTTAAATAAAATGAAGAATCTATGGCATAACACCAGCAAATTAATAAAAGTAAAACGTCTGAGAATGTGCATCTTTCCGGTAGCAACATATAGATGTGAATCATGGACCATTACTCAAACATTAAAGAAAAAAATCGAGTTTTTCGAAGCAAAGTGTTACAGAAAAATTCTCAGAATATCTTGGACCAAGAAGAAGAAAAATATAGACATCCTACACGACCTGAACATCGAGGAAAACTGGCTCATAAACAATATCATGTCCCGGAAACTGAAATATTTTGGCCACATTAAACGTCATAGTGGCTTAGAGAGAGCAGTGATGGAGGGTATGGTACCTGGAAGGCGATGCAGGGGCCGACCAAGACGACGGTGGACACAGGACATTGAAGACACCTTGAACATGACAATGGAGGAGGCAGGAGGGCTGGCTAGAGATCGAGAGTCTTTCAGGCGGGCTGTGATGAGAGCGACGTTCTGCAAAGGACATGCTACATGATGATGAACAGAGAAATAAATGATTTTTCCCGTACCACTAACGTGTGCATCGAGAAAACATAATCCGTCTTCCATTTTTATGACAATTGCATGAATGGAAAATATCCATAGAAGCCTGGAATCTTTAGGAACTGATGTGGATTTACTGTCCTGGCCAACACGGGTAAGTGGCAATGAGAGAGTTAACAGACTAGCTTCGAGTGCACCCACAGCGAGAAAGTTGCACATGCATGAGGGAGAGATACCAAGGACAGCTAATGATCAACTGTTAGAAAACGACACTGCATTCGACGAATCAACAAGGCTAGGACTGTTGGAATTGGCATCAAACATAAGACTAGCTAGGGTTGACATATGAGAGGATGCTTCTGGCGTGAATACAACCAGCGCTACAGGCGCAGCTGGCATTCATACTATTCGACATTTTGTGAGGAAGACTGACCACCTATGGATTTGCCCGTAGTGCAATGATGTCACTTCTGATAATCAATAACAGTAACAAAAAACCCGCCACAGTTCATGCAAACCATGTCTGGAATAGCATTGTAATGTCTGAACTATGGGCAGCAGCTGAACATGTTTTGATACATATATTTCCAACTGGTTCATCACGTGATGTTTCTATGAGCATTTCTCTGGTCAGTCGTTCACTTAATGCTCTTAAAGGATAGGGAAGCCGTAGCATTTTGAGATCCTTACAGCACAAGTTCCGAACTTCTCTTCTAGGTGGATTAAAGGTTCACTGAATATACTTAATATGTAATGATTTGCATCTTCTTGCTATTTCTTTAACTATTAAAAAACTTAACTTGATTGCTGCTTCTAAATTCTGCAGTAATACTTTAAAAAACGATTGCTATTTTTTCTGAGAGTTTTGATCCGATAAGCTCTAACTTGATCGATCAGGCCATCGATTTGAGTCGAGTGATACAGGATGAGCGTCTATTGATATTTTGTTCACTCAATACAGCTATAGTGTTCTTGACAACTTAGACTTAAAACACATCTACTGTGCTTAACAAAGAAGAACGTCTCTGTCCAACTAGCTTTGAAATCACGACATTCACTATCAATTACTCTATTCTTACACGAACTTGATTAAGTTATTTTTTATTTTAAAAAGAAAATAACTCACATAATTTTGTGCTTTGGTTGGAATTTTCATAAATTGGTCGGAGTGCTAGTATTTTTCTGTCTAGACTAAAATTTTAACAATTGGATTAGTGGGCCATTCTGAGTCCCTTAGCGGAGCGAATTCATCCCGCGGGCCGTAGGTTGGACACACCAGGTTTAATCGAAATATATTACGGGACTGTGTTTCCGAATCTGCATTAAGAACATCCTCAACAAGGTTTTCTTTGTGAGATTTAGGTTAGAGGGAATACAAGGGTTTGTAGGATAGCAAACACATTTATGAGTCTTACTGGTAACTGAGCAACGGAAGCCCACAGACTTTTAAAGCATTCCAGAGCATTACCCTCAATCAATCAATACCATTTAGCTCCCCAAGGAGCATAGGCCTTCAACAAACACATGCCAAGTCTTCCTGTCCTGTGCCATCCGCTAAGTTCTTTCCGTGTTTTCCTCATCATTTTCACCTCTGTATCCAGTTCTCTTCTCCGTTTGTTTTTTGGTCTACCTCTGCCTCTCTTTCCCTGTGGATTCCAGAACAAGGACTGCATTGTAATGCTATCAACAGGTTTCCTCAATGTGTGTCCTATCCATCGCCAGCGTCTTCTTCTCAACTCTTGTTCCACTGGTACTTGTGTGGTTCTTGTCATCAATTCCATATTTGTGACTTTGTCATACCATTTCAGTCCTTCTATTCTACGCAAGCACCTGTTTATAAAAGTCTGTAGCTTTTTAGTTGTTGTTTTTGTTGTTCTCCATGTCTCAGAGCCATACAATAGGACTGACTTCACATCTGAGTTGAAGATTCTTATTTTCATTTTGGACTTGATTTCTCTTGTTCTCTATATGTTTCCCAATGCAATGAAAGCTCCTCTTGCTTTTTGTATTCTTATTTTGATATCACTGTCTGTTCCTCCAACGTTGTCTATATTACTTCCAAGATATGTGTACGATTCTACATCTTTTAGTGGTGTTTCTTCAAGTTCAATCTTGTTATCATTTCTTGCATTTATTCTCATAATCTTTGTCTTTTCCCTGTGTATTTTCAGGCCCACTTGTTGTGACCTCTCATCGAGAATTTTCATTTTCTCTTGCATCTGATTATGGTTATGGGACAGAAGAGCCAAGTCATCTGCAAAATCCAGATCATCAAGCTGTTTAGTCAGATTCCACTGGATTCCATTTCTGTTGTGTGATGTCGATGTTTTCATAACCCAATCTATTGCTAGTAAGAAAAGAAATGGAGACAAGAGGCATCCCTGTCTCATTCCCGTTCTAATCCTAAACGGTTCTGTAAGTTGTCCTTCATGAAGAACTCTGCCTGTCATGTCTTCATAGGTCTTCTTTATTAAGTTAATGATCTTCATGGGAACTCCATAATATCTGTCATGGAGCAGTCTATCCTTTCTCTTCCAAAATCCTCCACTCATTCCATGCTGTCACTGTTTTCTAGTCTTCCATATAAGTCACTTTTTTTTTTCTCCGAGAACGCTAGATCAGGTGAAGTTCTTGTATTTAATTTCGTTAAACAGGCAATTTAGATTCCGCCAGGTAGGGTTTGTGCGTAGACGCGATGGTAATGGTATGTTTTTCTTGGAGACATCAATTAACCTGTGACTCACAGACGACCACCTATTTCCGGTCTAACAATGTATTTATCAGAGAAATGTAACTTTCCTTTACTCTCTTGATGATCACCGTGAAACCAGCCGAAACTAAAGTTTAAGTACATAAGACTTTTAAAGAATATACGCATATATAAGTATATATATAGAGAGAGATAGAGAGAGACATTGTACACAACTGTGTGTAAAATCAATAACGTGCTTATGAATATATTCAAATATTCAAGTTCGGACTATGTGACCCTGAAGTGATCCTGTGCGGTGAGTTATCTCCCAAAATTATTTGTTTAATTATTGCTTAATGATACAAGTGTAATTTGCAGAAGAGGTATGCGGTTGACTATGATAAGAAACATATGTTATGCTATTGGATTTAGTTTTCTTCCATATCCATTATGTACCTGTATAAAATATGATTAATTTTCTTATATGGTTTGCTTATAGTATGTTATTACTGTGCATTATTGCTTGCCTTATTAGAACACAACTCTGTTATAAGTATACATTATGAAAGCTGTTGTTCTTTGCTGAAAGATAATTAAGACTTAATTATTAACTAAAGATACACCAGACTACAAGACACTGTTGATTGTGGAAAATAGTAAGACATATTAAGTATAGAGGAGAGACACTTGACTTGGAAGGATGAGGACAGAGCCTGTTAGACAATAGTCACTGAGACATCTTTTACATACAGTGTACTGGACAGTCAAAGTCTTCAGTGGTAAGTGTGCCTATACTCTGAGACCAAAAGTCTTTGGGGAGGAATATATGTAAAATCTCTTTAGACAAGAGATTAATGGTCCCCTTACTTTGTTCTCCAGTGCAGAGTGTCAGTAACATAAGACCTGGCTTCGCCCTCCCTCAATTTTGCTGAGCTCAAAAATCAAGAAGGGACAGGGACTGAATCTTCACCCCTGAGTGTGAACCAGACATCCTTGAAGACACTAGTGCCACACAGTGCAATCGGTCATCACCACGTGCCCTCATCAAGAAGTTACAGCAGAGTGTCATCTCTGCCTACATCCTACAAGAATACTACGATAAGTATAATAAAGAGAAAGAAGAACACCACACACCCACCAAACGCTCAGACTTAGTCAGTGAAGAAAATAAGGCATCCCACTGGGACCTAGATTCCGTTTTCTTTTCAGATTTAAACATGATTCTTTTCCATATTTCTTTTTCATCAGATGTAAATTAACCCACTGTAAATGTGATTCCCTTAATAAATAGCATTTTGTTTTATTTACTTACTACACGTCTGAGTCAATTTGATAAAATATCATAAACCTGTCCAGAGCTCTCTTTTTGTGATTACTTCCATTTCTTGTTTACTGTCCTCTTTATTGTCGAATTGTAACATCATGTGGTGTATGTTAGTTGTGAAAGTCACGTGGGAGAACAACTTGTCTGATATTCTTACATGGTTTTTAATTACCCTTGATTCCAGGCAGTTAACCTCTTGGTTTCATAACAAATAACATCACTATTACAGTATTGCAAGAAAATCAATCTATATTCTTACTGTTATCTAGAGCAGTTGACCTGTGTCGACCTTGCTCTCTCCCTACGCGTGACAATAATGCCTCATCAATTTCCAAAGTGATTCTCTGTCTACACTGTCAAATGCCTTTTCATAGTCCACAAATCCGATGTATAGTGGTGAATTCCATTCCAGACTGTGTTCAACTATTATTCTCAATGTGGCTATCTGGTCTGTACAGGATCTGTTTTGTCGAAAACCTGCTTGTTCATCTCTGGACTCTTTTAATCTCTCAAGGATGATTCTGTTCAATACTTTTCCTGGCACTGATAGTAACAGTATTCCTGTATAATTTGTGCACTCTTGTAAATTTCCCTTCTTAGGCAACTTCACCAGATAACCTTCCTTCCATTCTGCTGGTATTTCCTCTCTCTCCCAGACTTTGCCAAGTAGTTTGTATAATATGGCTGTAGAGGTATCAATATCTGTTTTGATGGCCTCTGCTGGAATGCCATCTGGACCAGCTACTTTTCCATCTTTCAGAAGCTTTATGGCTTTCTTTATTTCTTCTCTACTTGGTCGTTCACAGCTGATTAGTAGCTCCTCTTCTGCTGGCTGGATGTCTGGGGGATTAGTTGGAGATGGTCTATTGAGAAGTTCCTCAAAATTTTCTGTCCATCTCTTCATTTGTTCTTTTATATTACTAAGCAATTTTCCATTCTTTATGAGGCCATTTGCTTGCTTATATTTCTCTGTTAGCTTCTTTTTGTTGTTGTACAGGTCCCTCATATTTCCTTTGGCTGCAGATTCCTCTGCTACCTTTGCCAAATCATCAATATATTTCGTCTTGTCTCTTTTGATGTTTCTTCTTACTTCTTTGTTTGCTTCTATGTACACTTCATGGGCCTTGGCTTTGGAGCTTCTGGTTTTGCTTCTGCTTAAATCTGCTTTCTTGTTTTTCCTGTCTTCTATCTTGGTAATGGTTTCTGTTGTTATCCATGCTTTGAGCTGATGTTCTCTTTTTCTCAGTACTTCTTCACATGTCTCGTTCCAGATATTTTTTACTTGTTGCCAGTGGTCTTCCGTATCTGTTTCATCTTCCAGCTGTTGGAGTACTTGGTATTTGTTGGATACTATGATTGAAAATTGTTCTCTTATTTCCTGATTTATTAGATATACCACCTTATACTGTTGTCTATAGCTATATACTGTTGTAAATTTCTTGAGTTTTAATTTTGTTTTAGCCAACAGAAGATGGTAGTCTTATACAACATGTGCTCCTCTACATACTTTCACATCATGCAATGATGACCTAAACTTCTTACTTATGCATATGTGATCAATCTGATTCTCAATTCTGTAGTCTGGTGATATCCATGTTGCTTTATGTATTCTTTTATGTGGAAATGCTTCCTCCTATAGCTAGTTGATTTGAAGCACAGAAGTTAGCTAGTAGTTCCCCATTCTCGTTCATCATACCTGATCCATGCTTTCCCATGATTTCTTCAAAGCCAGTGTTGTCTGTTCCTATTTTCGCGTTTAGGTCCCCCATCAAAATTGTGATGTCCTTTCTTTTCTCATTATCCAAGACATTTTGTAGTCTGGTGTAAAAGTATTCTTTCTCAGATTCTTCTTTATCGTTTGTTGGTGCATAACACTGGATGATGTTTATATTTACTTTCTTTTTGGCTGATTTAAACCTTGCTGTTATAATTCGGGGTCCCATTGCTTCCGATTCTATAAGTGCCTTCTGTGCTTCCTTAAACAGCATTAGAGCCACCCCTTCACTGTGGTGGACTCTTTCCTTCTCATGTCCTGAGGACAACACCATTTCTCCTGTGATCAATCTCCTCTTCTCTATGCCTTTCCACCGTGTCTCGCAGAGACTCAGGATATCAATCCTGTAATTTATAATTTCTGCTGCTACCTGTGCAGTTTTCCCTTGTTCACACAGAGTGCGAACATTCCAGGTGCCAATCCTGGAGATTTTCCTAGACAAAAAAAGGTTAGTCGGCAACCCAGACTCCTTTTGGCTTTCTCTAGGTTGCTTCATGCGCCTCCTTTCCAGAGGACCTTCTGTCTTGGGCGGCTGAGCTGATTTATATTCTTTATTTGACTTGTCCATGTTTGTTGAAGTTATTTGGTAAAAAGTATTTTACGGGATGGGGTAACCAGCCCCATTCCCAACCCTCCTTAGTCGCTTTTTACGACTTGCATGGTAGGGTACAGTGTTACTGTTCTTTGCTCCCCTTTCGGGTCCCGGTAACACATGGGTGATTATCCACAAGCTAAACCCATATTGGACAGGCTTTATGTAAAGTAGCGTTGGCATTACCATTAACTGTCTTGAGGTCAGAGAATGCAGTTGGATCTCTGGCGTTCTAAGGTAGAAGAATTATTATTAAGTGGGATGAACGGTATAAACTCTATCAAGAGCTTCAGTTTCTCGTTCGCCATTCTATCCAGGAAATCTTCTTTAACACGGCGTTTGAAAAATGTACTGATGTATTCCAGGTTTAGAGTTTTCATACTTCATGGTAAAGTAATCTTCTAGCAAGAGTAGCATGCTGGCAGAGGAGAATAAATGCAATTAATATAGTCGTAGATGCTTCATTTACTCTATGAAGAAGATTTTCTTTAGTGAAATAAACGGCGTTGGCAGTTATCTAGATGCGCAGCTGTTTTGTCCACAAATAATGGTGATCATAATGTGTTTGGACAAGCATTAGTTCTTCCAGGATTTAGTTTAGGACTGCAAGTAAAAGTTACAAACTGGTCAGCCACCTATTGCTTCTAACATATTCCATATGTGTTCTTGTGTGTTATGTTTCTCCTTCATTCACACGGCTCAAGAGGCCTCGCTTCTGAATTTAAAGCGGTTATTTTGTGCCTTAAATTTCCCCTAGCCTTTAAGATCTTGACAGCCATCAGTGTGCTTTGCTTTTCGTAAGTAGATAGATTACCTATCAAGTTTTCATCACGCTGTCCCATTTCAGTTTCCATATCTCCAAGATAAAAATGTTTTGCAATGTGCTGACATCTTGCGTGTATGGAAGCGGACACTGTTGAAATGTCAAACACGAAAACCCGGATAGGTCGTTGAAAATATTCAGTCAAAGGAAACCTTTTTTTTTTTTTTTTGTCAGTTAAAAAGTAGGCTGTCGGTTAAGAAAAACGAATCGGTCAAAAATATGTGTTTTTTTTTTTATCTTTTAATAATAAGAGAGTGGCAAAGAACTTGCTTCTCGAGGTAAAGGTACCGGTTTCGAAGTCTGATACCGTTATACTCCAGTCTACCTAGATGTAATTGGGTACTTGATTCTGCTCTTGAGCTAAGGAAGGCTAAGGCAACGAGGAAGATAACTGGTCACCCCAACTCAAAATCTGAGACCGTGTATAGTGAAATCTCTAACACTTCACTCCCATACTTCAGTATCTGCTATGGGATTATCTTAACAATACTTTACACAACCTCCTTAAAAGTACGACACTGTTGGTGAATCATACCGTGTCCAGGTAAAACTTTTGCGGCATTACGAACTGGTAAAATTGGTGTTACTGAGTGGGGCCTGGCCACTTTGATTTGCACTTCTTACGCAGAAAGGGAGATGAAAACCGAAAAGCGGTAGACGATTTCTTTCTCATACATATCTATATATATATATATATATATATATATATATATATATATATATATATATATATATATATATATATATATATATATATATATATATATATATATATATATATATATATATATATATAATTATTGATATATATGAGGTTAATGTATCAAGCCTTCCTTTAGTTTGACATATTTGAAAAAAATGCCAAAGTACAGTAAACTCAGCCAAATAAACCCGTGAGATGCGTTTACTTTGTGAAATCCGGATTCGAAATTAACAGAAACTGTTTCAAAACACGTATTCAAAGAATACTTGAAATGAATTGGAAAAGAACATAAGAATAAAGAATTTCATTCAAATTGTGGTTTTACAGAAGAATGTTAAAAATACCATGGACAGCCAAAAAGAGTTATGAGCACGTCCTGAAAGAGACCAATGTGCTAAGGACATTTATTTCACAAGTTAGAAAGAAGTAATACACTCTTTTAGCATGTTATGAGAAGAGGAAGAGATAGAGGAAGACAAAGAGAGCAAATACTGGACAGTTTGACATTGTGACATGGAAGGAGGTCAGAAATGACAAATTGTACTGAAGACAGGAAGTTATGGAGAGACATGATCTCCTACGCCACTAGGCATGTTACTTGAAGAAGAAGAAATTGAAAAAGGCTTGCAGAGGATTAAATAGCATGCTAAGATATTTAAAACAAAATGGAAGGAGTGCAAGTGCTTAAACAATGTGTATGTACTATAACCTCACTTATTAGCGAAATAAAATATATGAAACATCGAGGACTAGATTTGAACAAGCTCAAAAAGAATACAGCTGGTAGCATAAACAAGCAAGGCACTCTCTTGGGCAAATCTCTACACTCTATGGTAGAAGATGTGCGACTAAATAAGTAAGTATATGACAATGCAGCACGCAGTAAGGTAAAGGTAAAAGATCCCGTTACACGCCCATTGAGACATATTGGGAATACGGTGTTAGGCCCATATTCTCTTGACCATCGGCACACTAGGTGTGATGTGGTTAGCATATTTTTTTTTTCCTCGCATGAGGTCGCATATTTTTTCCTCGCATGAGGTCGCATTGTCACCCACCCCAAACCCGGCTCTGGTCAAGACCACATGTCCCAACACAACATGTGTCACTGTAGTGATCCTCTGTGTTCTCACACAAGGGACCTAATGACACAGCATGTCTTTTTTGTTTTTCCTCGCATGAGGTCGCATATTTTTTCCTCGCATGAGGTCGCATTGGCACCCACCCCAAACCCGGCTCTGGTCAAGACCACATGTCCCAACACAAGAAGACCCAATGACAATCTGTGTCACTGTAGTGATCCTCTGTGTTCTCACACAAGGGACCTAATGACACATGAATGTTTTTTTTTTTCTCGCATGAGGTTGCATATGTTTTCCTCGCATGAGGTTGCATTTGCACCGGCCCAAACCCGGCCCCGGTCAAGACCCCATGTCCCAACACAAGAAGACCCAATGACAAACTGTGTCACTGTAGTGATCCTTTGTGTTCTCACATAAGGGACCTAATGACACATGAATGTCTTTTTTTTTTCCTCGCATGAGGTTGCATATGTTTTCCTCGCATGAGGTTGCATTTGCACCGGCCCAAACCCGGCCCCGGTCAAGACCACATGTCCCAACACTAGAAGACCCAATGACAAACTGTGTCACCTAGTGATCTTCTGTGTTCTCACACAAAGGTTTTTTTTTTTTTTTCCTCGCTTGAGGTCGCATATTTTTTCCTCGCATGAGGTCGCATTGTCCCCGCCCAAACCCGGCTCTGGTCAAGACCACATGTCCCAACACAAGAAGACCCAATGACAAACTGTGTCACTGTAGTGATCCTCTGTGTTCTCACACAAGGGACCTAATGACACTTTTTTTTTCCTCGCATGAGGTCGCCTATTTTTTCCTCGCATGAGGTCGCATTGGCACCCACCCCAAACCCGGCTCTGGTCAAGACCACATGTCCCAACACAAGAAGACCCAATGACAAACTGTGTCACTGTAGTGATCCTCTGTGTTCTCACACAAGGGACCTAATGACACATGAATGTCTTTTTTTTCCCTTGCATGAGGTTGCATATTTTTTCCTCGCATGAGGTTGCATATTTTTTCCTCGCATGAGGTCGCATTGGCACCCACCCCAAACCCGGCTCTGGTCAAGACCACATGTCCCAACACAAGAAGACCCAATGACAAACTGTGTCGCTGTAGTGATCCTCTGTGTTCTCACACAAGGGACCTAATGACACATGAATGTCTTTTTTTTTCCTCGCATGAGGTTGCATATGCACCCGCCCAAACCCGGCCCCGGTCATGACCACATGTCCCAACACTAGAAGACCCAATGACAAAATGTGTCACCTAGTGATCTTCTGTGTTCTCACACAAAGGACCTAATAACACATAAATGTCACTGTACCGGTCCCTGTGTTCTTTAATTCCAAGTCATTGAAAGTAAGGCTGATTTACACTTAGATAGTTTCTTTGAGTACGCAGTTATGGTGTAGAGAATTTGCATATCATGATTGTTTTAGTAAGCCTTAAGAAGGGAATGTAACATTAAAGCAAAAACCTCAAAGGGAGACTACAATTAATTAGCGCCCCTTGCAGATTAAGTGAGCAGAGAGAAAAACTAACGCACGAGAAAAATGAGCAAGGCGTAAACAGTACGGAACAAAAGCTCACTGAGTTGTTTACGAGCGTGAGTTTTATGATCGGTGAGTTGGAAGCGATGGACCAATCGTATTGACTGGAAAACAAAAACGGATGACGGGATGATGATTTGAAGGACAAAAGAAATTAGTCCTGGCAGAGAAGTTAACGAGGCAAGTGTGTTGCCAGGCTCTCAAGAAGTGAAACCTGTGGGTGACAGGAGTTTTCACAGATGAAGTAGCTAGATTTAGCATGATTAGCGGTAGCAATTCTGGAGACTAGCATAAATTGTGTTCATTGAATTGTGTTAAACGTAGGATTAGCACATAGGGGTGATTTAGTAGGAGATGTGATAGGTACTTGGATTCATTTTGACACGGTAAGAAAGACTCTTGCTATTTTTATAGACTTTCAGTCAACTTATAACCAGAGGTTAATGACGCTCAAGTTTAAAGGGGCATACCACAAGAACTAACATTGTAACAAATACAACTGTAGAAAAATGAGTACGACAAAATCAAGTGTGGATAACATTTAACATTTAGCTGATAGCCAAGATGGGCTGCTGTATAAAGAGACGCTCTCTCTCATTGAACAGTAAATCAGAAGTAGAGAGAAGAGATAATGGTGAATTTGATAATTAAGAGACAACTCAGATGCTCTCTCTCTCATTGAACAGTAAATCAGAAGTAGAGAGAAGAGATAATGGTGAATTTGATAATTATGAGACAACTCGGTTGCTCTCTCTCATTTGATAGTAAGTATGAGGACGTCACAACAGCTGCACCAGACATGATTTGATTTTTATATATGAACTATGTATAGAAATTGATGTATTTTTTATGAATTAGGCCTGACAGGGCAGTTACAGGAGTTAAGGTGGAGAAATAGACAAAGAGAATAAATTTTAGGCAGACCACCTACACATAAGTAAGAGTCTGCAGAAGAGGCAATAAATATACCTTTTGAAACAAGTTGAATCAAGGGCTGAACCCATGAACATGAAATGGAGTATTGAACCATACTCCTTATTGGAAAATGTCGGAACTTTAATTTTGTAAATAAATTTGTTAAAGTTGAACCTATCACTCAAGTTGACTTGATTTATAGAAGGTTATGGAGTGGGAGAGAGAAATAAGGAGTAAAAGCACAAAACTAATATCATGGTACGCCACGATACGATCAGTAGTCGCTGAACAACAACAAGGAGGGAAGAACGGATCCTGGGTTATAAAAGAACCAAGCCATAACTCATCCAAGAATCACCACCTCTGGCGGTAAGGGCCAGTGAAGAGATTATCTTACTTGGAAGATAAAGACAAAGATAAAGTCAAACAGTTAATCTGCCAGTTCGAGTAGATTAAGAATAGGCCTGCCTCAGTCACCTAGTTATAGAAAGGAAGTCCCAGCACTGTCACATGTAGGACTAATTGGTGCCTTTTGGACCAGTCTTCAGATTGACACGGGCTCGGTCACAGTTGCTGTGGTACCCAATTTGGGCTGGGTCGACCCAGGAGCCGTTTGCGGCCTAAAAACATCCCACATCATCTGGGGATCGAACCATAGACCACTGAGCTAGGAAGCCAGTGCACTAACCGCTAAGCTACCGCGGCTCCCTACAGCACGCAGTAACACATCTAATTTATAAAGAATACAGCATCAGCCATTAAGTACAGTAGCTGGAGCATCCAAATTTCTTTTCTGTTTTTTATAAATAAAATTTTATCTCGTTTTGGCGAGACGCGTCCCATTCACTATAGTCGGTTATATTAGGGCGCATGTCCAGAAATAAAAGACATTTAGGTCTGATGACGTTGACATCCAATCAACACCAGTGCCAGTAAGTGCATTAGAAAGAGCCATATAACTAATGATTTAGGAATCCTGGAGAAGGAAACTGAAAAGGCAAAGAGAAACCAGAAATCATGATTGCTAAAACTTTTACTACTGTATTACATCTAATTATAAAAACTTCAAATTTTTATCTTAGCTGTTGCTCTGGTCATTGTCGTTAAGGCTAATTCTTTTTATTAGCAGTAATTGTTTCTGTCGTCAATAGATACCTGAGAGATGCACTGTGATGGTGACCAGGAAAACTCTGAGCATTATGTCTGCAGCAAGCATAACCTGTTAGAAAGAAAGAAAGAAATGTGGTATTTTTGTTTTTCTTGTTTGCTGAATAACGGAAAAAAAACTTTTTTTTTCCGAGGACGATGACCATTTGAATAATGTTGGTGATAATGGCGGTGATTGGACAGAATGGTGCAAATTACGGACATGGCTAACTTGGTTGTAATAATAATAAGTTCCGAGGATGACAATAATAATGATGAGGTAAGATAAAGACATAAATTTATTCATTGGTTACCCTCTAGTCTTTGGAGAATAGGCTTTAAATAAGCTCACGCCAAGTCTCCAGGCTTGTGCCATTCGTTCAAGCTCTTTCCATGTCTTCTTAACGTTTTCTTAAGTCAGTGATTCCCTTCTTTGTAGGTTCTTAAGTCTTACTCGATTTCATTCACCCTAAGTATTCACAAGTAAAGACTGCCTTGTGATGCTATCAGTATGTTAACTCTATGTATTTTTGTCTCTGTGTGTTGTCAGACCCCAGTTACTGCGACGTCTCAATCAGCATTCTAATTTTGTTTTTCATTTGGTTTCAATAATAGCATTGAAATTAATGAACAGCAAAATCTAGATAATTAAGCTGTTTTGTCAGAGTTGATTGAATTCAATTTCTGGTTATTACAGTGGCTATTTTCAAAAACCAGTCTATACCCATTACTGTCGCAAAATTGGTTTCAAGTCATTGCAAACGTCTTCAGTTAGATTTATAAACCCGTCAACGATCGATTGGCCGCTTTCAAAATGGCGGCGTATCAGCGAAATGTGTATCAGACAGAGGAAATCGCCAAGGATAAATAAAAGCAGAAGGGAATCAGTATGAAAAAGATTTTACATTTCAGTACAGGGAAGGATTGTGTATAACTGCATATAAGAAGGAACGGTAGGAAATTCTCATTTACGGAGATATATGCGTATTTCGGCTGCCCACAGTTACGCGGAAAAGCATGTAAACCCACTTCTGTTCTAAATATTAAAATCCACAAATAACAGTTTGGGAATTTACATGGATAGGAAGATAGAGAATTATCAACTGTATAAAACTAGATAAGATGGAACAATATGGATATTATATATGCCGAGAATGAGAAAGGCAAAATTTCAGTCGACGCACAGATCGGCCGAAATCACTGTTTGGGAAGGATTTTTCAGGCTTAGGTTTAAGCTGTGACGTCGGTACCCTCCGATACGTCCGCGCTATGCGTATATATAGCGTATCGGTAAACTGGAGAGATACACAACGAAAGAGGTTTGAGACAGACTGGAGGCAGAGTTTCGCCACTACCCATGAATTGTGAGCGGATCGCCAGAAACATTTTTAAGTCCAGTATCTGAAGTCTGAGGGTTCCATGAAATAACTCAAACCAGACTGTCCAGTATAAGAAGCCTGTGTCGTTCATCAGAGGCAATCCCACAAAAGTGCAGGACCCCAAAGAGTGAACTTCAACTGGTCATTGGCATCCCTACTGTTGGGCCTACCAAGTCTGATATCAGCAAAGGACAGTTCAGTGTCAGCAGTATCAAGTTGAACAGATAAGTGTCACTTAGGACACTGACTACCACAATATATGAAACACAATAAATAGTCAAGTGATGACATTTATCAGAGGACTAAGAACAGTGATATATTTAAAATGAATGCAGTCTAAATAGACAATACTAGGAATTGTGTGACTTAATTATATATATATATATATTTCAATGCTCTTTTCCAACTAGTAGAAATAGAATATTAGTGTAATTATTAAACTATTTTAACTGTACCTGAGGATTTATTCACTTCTTCCATTTGTGGTTTCAGTGAATGTACATTTTACTTATCCCCTAGAATATAAGTAATCATAAGGTAGTCACAGAGAGGAGACACCTTAAATCCTGGTACTACTTCTTACCAACTGGGCCAGGGTTTTCACAGTCTGACTATTTTTATGATAACAATACACCAGTGCTTATTTCTAAGACTGGGGTATTACTTGTAAGGTCAGAACTCTTTACTGGCATACTCTTACATATAAATAATTTTAAATAACCTCCCGCTACAGTGGGGGCTCGTCCGGGATATATCTTTGATATTCCTGAGCCAACTTTCTATTTCTGCTGTGTAGAAAATTTTTTTTAAATTTTTGGAAAGAGTTAACTTAGTAGAAAGTACATATTTTTTTAGGAGTACCATTGAGTACAGATAAAGAAAGCTGTTTCATATATGGTGAAGTCAGTTAATTAACTTTAATTTTAATTAAGTTAATTATATTGTAGCAATTTAGTTTGAGTAAGACAGCTTACCCTACTAGACTACAGATACATCATGGCTGACTTGGTCAAGTTTAGGTCTGCCACACTGCAGGTGGGAAAAGAGCTTGGCATGAGTGGTGATGCTCTGGTCCAGTATGTCACGACGGAATGTGAAAAGTATACGGACAGAGAAGAAAAGAGATTGGAAGCAGAAAGAGCCCAGAAATTTGAAGCAGAGAGAGAAGCCAAGAAATTGGAAGCAGAAAGGGAAGCCAAGAAATTAGAATTAGAAGCAGAGAGAGAAGCCAAGAAATTGGAAGCAGAGAGAGAAGCCAAGAAATTGGAAGCAGAGAGAGAAGCCAAGAAAGTAGAAGCTGAGAGAGAAGAAAGGAGGTTACAAGCAGAGAGAGAAGAAAGGAGGTTACAAGCAGAGAGAAACCATGAGCTGAAAATGAGACAGCTTGAACTTGAACTTCAGGCTGGAACTAGCATCCATGGTAACAGCTCACCACGTTCTGAGAATAGCTCTTTTCAGAACACAGCTAATGGGGCCATGAACTTCCACCTAGATCCATTTGTTGAAAAGGAGGACGCAATTGAGTCGTACCTGGATAGGGATGAAAGGCTAGCCTCTACATATGGACTGGAAAAGGAGAAATGGAGTTTAAAGTTATCTCAAGGATTGAGAGGTATTGCATATGATGTGTTCCTGAAACTCCCCAAAGAAGATCAGGAGAATTATGAAATCCTAAAGCAAGCCTTACTGATCCGGTATGAAAAGAACTCTGAGGTATATAGGAAGAAATTTAGAACTTCTAAACCTCTACCTGGAGAAACATATAACCAGTTCTCAGCTAGGCTAGAAACGTATTTGTTGAAATGGAGTAGTTTAGGTAAGTATCAGAAAACCTACGAGGATCTGAAAGAGATGGTTATGTTAGAGCAAGTGAAAGATTCCATGCCTCCAGAAATGAGGAAATTCCTGATGGAACAAGGAGCAGAGAGGCTGGAAGACACTGTGAGATGTGCAGAGAGATACCAAGCAGCTCAAGCTGAATTGGTAGGAACAAAAAGAAAGCAGGTAGAAGGATATAAGCCACCACCGCAGAATACCCAGTTTGACCAGATGGATCAACCATACAGAAACAAACAAAGATTTGATAATAGGGACAAGAACCCTCAGACTCAGGAAAATAAACCCTACAAACAGGGAGATAAGTGGTGCAAATTTTGTAAGATGAGCAACCACAACACTGATGAATGTGGGAGGAAAAACCCCTTCATCATGCTGCATGTCTACAGGTGAGGACTTATGTTAGGAAGGAACTGACTGTGAGTCAGAATAGCCTCCATCACCCACCTACCCAGGAGATAGTGACTGTGAATGGCAAACAGGTCACAGGAATGTATGACACAGGTTTGTCCTATGACGCAGTCGTGTGTGCATCTCTGGTTTGCCCTGAACAAATCACCACAGAAACAGTAGACATTCAAGGGCCACTAAAAGGAACATCACCCCTTACTTTACCCATAGCAAAGATTCATGTCAGTTGTCGCTATGTGGAAGGGGAGATAAATGCAGCTGTGATAGATGATCCCTTTTACCCCCTGATGTTGGGGCGTAAATATGTTTTCTTGGGAGACCCTGTAAAACCTATGGTTATGGCAGAAATCCAGACCAGGTCTGACTCCAGGAACATAGAGAGGGACACCAACTTAAAATTTCATTCGACTGAAATGAAACGGGCTCAAGAAGCAGACAGCACATTGAAGCCTTGTTTTGGCAAATTGTCAAAGACACATAACACACCAAGGAAAGGACACTTCTATAGGGAACATGGACTCTTGTACAGGAAAGCTGGCAGAGGGACGAAAAGTCATGGTCAAATTGTTGTACCATCCACCTATAGGAATAAGGTTATAGGCTGGGGACACATATCAACTTTGAGTGAACACCTGGGTAATGGTGCCACAAAACAAAGAATAGCCACCCAGTTCTACTGGCCAGGTATTACGGAAGACATAAATCAGTATGTAAATTCCTGTCCAGAGTGCACCTATGTAGATTCAGAAAGTCGACGGAAGAGTCTTCATCAAAAATCTACAAGCAAACCAGCAATCAGGGGTACTCCCGAGATGTGCACGGGAGGGGAAAGGAAACATCCCACACAGGTTCAATTGCAGTCTGAACCCCATGCGCTGGAAAAAAGGAACAAAGCACGTAGCGAAAATCAAACACCTACGGATTTGCGAGGGAAAACCACATCCAACTATCAAAGAAAAGAGGGCGGTAAACTTCATAAACTGGAGAGCACTGGTTTCTGCCTTATGCGCCGTGTTTGGCGCTTAAAGAATCTATTATTATTTATTATTATTAAACTTCATGGGAAACCTACCGACCCCGTTTCACCAGCAGTAAGAGCCTGGATGAAAAGCCGAACAGGAAGGAGAGAGATAGTACAGGATGAATATATTCTTGGAAAACAGAACGTGGGCGCAGATTTTCTTAGTCGTCATCCCACAGAGCTTGAGGGGGATAGAAGGAAGGAAAACTAACCTCGGAATGGTCGATTTGCAATTGTCTTGTACCCAATAGTTAAGCTAGATATCATCCAGCTTAAAATATGGGGGAGCTATGTCGCAAAATTGGTTTCAAGTCATTGCAAACGTCTTCAGTTAGATTTATAAACCCGTCAACGATCGATTGACCGCTTTCAAAATGGCGGCGTATCAGCGAAATGTGCATCAGACAGAGGAAATCGCCAAGGATAAATAAAAGCAGAAGGGAATCAGTATGAAAAAGATTTTACATTTCAGTACAGGGAAGGATTGTGTATAACTGCATATAAGAAGGAACGGTAGGAAATTCTTATTTACGGAGATATATGCGTATTTCGGCTGCCCACAGTTACGCGGAAAAGCATGTAAACCCACTTCTGTTCTAAATATTACAATCCACAAATAACAGTTTGGGAATTTACATGGATAGGAAGATAGAGAATTATCAACTGTATAAAACTAGATAAGATGGAACAATATGGATATTATATATGCCGAGAATGAGAAAGGCAAAATTTCAGTCGACGCACAGATCGGCCGAAATCACTGTTCGGGAAGGATTTTTCAGGCTTAGGTTTAAGCTGTGACGTCGGTACCCTCCGATACGTCCGCGCTATGCGTATATATAGCGTATCGGTAAACTGGAGAGATACACAACGAAAGAGGTTTGAGACAGACTGGAGGCAGAGTTTCGCCACTACCCATGAATTGTGAGCGGATAGCCAGAAACATTTTTAAGTCCAGTATCTGAAGTCTGAGGGTTCCATGAAATAACTCAAACCAGACTGTCCAGTATCAGAAGCCTGTGTCGTTCATCAGAGGCAATCCCACAAAAGTGCAGGACCCCAAAGAGTGAACTTCAACTGGTCATTGGCATCCCTACTGTTGGGCCTACCAAGTCTGATATCAGCAAAGGACAGTTCAGTGTCAGCAGTATCAAGTTGAACAGATAAGTGTCACTTAGGACACTGACTACCACAATATATGAAACACAATAAATAGTCAAGTGATGACATTTATCAGAGGACTAAGAACAGTGATATATTTAAAATGAATGCAGTCTAAATAGACAATACTAGGAATTGTGTGACTTAATTTTATATATATATATATATATATATATATATATATATATATATATATATATATATATATATATATATATATATATAATATATATATATATATATATATATATATATATATATATATATATTTCAATGCTCTTTTCCAACTAGTAGAAATAGAATATTAGTGTAATTATTAAACTATTTTAACTGTACCTGAGGATTTATTCACTTCTTCCATTTGTGGTTTCAGTGAATGTACATTTTACTTATCCCCTAGAATATAAGTAATCATAAGATAGTCACAGGGAGGAGACACCTTAAATCCTGGTACTACTTCTTACCAACTGGGCCAGGGTTTTCACAGTCTGACTATTTTTATGATAACAATACACCAGTGCTTATTTCTAAGACTGGGGTATTACTTGTAAGGTCAGAACTCTTTACTGGCATACTCTTACATATAAATAATTTTAAATAACCTCCCGCTACAATTACGAAAATGAATAATGTGACGAGAGTAGTTCCTGTCGTACTCCAGTTCTTATGTCAATATGTTTAGTAAGTTGTCTGTCATGACATACTCTGCATTTCTTCTTCTTCTTCCTCGTTCGTCCTGAAAAGGACGGTGGTTGCGTTGTGTCTGTTTACGCCTAAGCTGTGATATCTGCACCTTTCGGTCGACACATCCGACTTCTGCACGGCATTTTTTAGGACCGGGTTAACCTTCCCATTGCGATCTACACTCGCTCAGCCAGACTGCACTGCTGCAGACTGTTTCCAGGACCACCACGTGGAGGTGGAGTGCGGTCTTGACCAGCTCTGGTTCGCTGGTCCTGACGCAGGCAGTCAAGCTATGAGTCGCTGACTGCGTTCTCTATTGCTGCGTCTTTGGGTCCCCTCTGCATTTCATATAGGCAATCTATCTACATTTTCTCTGTAAAGGTTTCTATATCTGCTATAATGGCCTCTGCTGGAATACCATCCGGACCAGCTGTTTTCACTTCTCCTAGAAGTTTGATGGCAACTTTGATTGATCAAGATTATAATATCTTTACATTTTTTCCACCGATGATATATTTTAATTCGGATGTACAATTCTTTGCTCGCTGATTCTTTTTTCTCTTACGTATCGCATACAAATGAATGACATCAATCTGTATTTTCCTTTTGGCAGGTTTAAATGTTACTGATAATAGTCTGGGTTACTGTCTCACATTTTTTTTTCTTCTAGGAAAATTCCCAGATTTGGAACCAGCAACGGCTTCTTGGGAAGCTGAAGTTTAATGAATAAAGGTTTCAGATGGCATGGTGTTTGACAGCAATGGTATTAACGTAAGTTGATGACTATAACAGACTAAGTTAATGTTAATAATGGTAGGAACGAATTGCTACCGAAACAACTGCTGCACGAGTTTGTTGTTTTTGGTGTACGCTGCCTCAAGGTGGTCATCTGCTGTAGGCTGCCTCAAGGTGGTCGTCTGCTGTAGGCTGCCTCAAGGTGGTCATCTGCTGTAGGCTGCCTCAAGGTGGTCGTCTGCTGTAGTGGCTCCATTTTCCATAAGGAGTGAAAAAGGATGATGAAGATGGTGAATATTTAGATCAGATCAAGTTCCTCCTCCACACCGAAGGTGGCTGAGGTTGATTTCCAACATGGCGGTAGTAGAAGATAATCATCATCACCATTATTATTTTTTTTCTCCTTATGAAGCATGGACCCACCACTGCAGATATTCCCCCCTTGCAGGAAGCCAGCACCAAGCATGCACATGCTCTTACAGCGCTTGTTTCTCATACATGATGAGGTTGCCAGCCACATGCACAACCTCCATATTAATCATCTTGTACGCCATTCCTGAGGAGGCAGTAAACCTTTTCTTTCTATGTCTCTTCATAGACTCCCTGGGACTACACAGGGCAAGGCAGTAATGGTGGTTAAATAACATAATGATAATAATGGGTGAGGTATAATATATCCGCAATGATAACGATAATGACAGTAATCATGGATGTATAAGATGCAGAAGCGCTGATCTCTCGCGGTGAATGTGCCAGGTTTGATTCACGGTATCGACATGCTGAAGTCTACCCAACTGTAAATGGGTACCTGACTCTGCCTTGAGTTAAGGAAGGAAAAGGCAGCTAGGAAAGGGAACTGGTCATCCCCACCTCTCGATGGTGTAAGTGATGAAATTAATAGTGATGTTGTAAGTCTCTAACACTTCACTTCTCTACGGCAGTATCTGCAATGGGACTACCGTTTTTTTAAGGTGCAAGAAGTATTGGTGGTTGTAGACCATATTGACAGTAATAGCTGTAGAACATATTGACAGTAATAGCTGTATAACATATTGACAGTAATAGCTGTATAACATATTGACAGTAATAGCTGTATAATATATTGACAGTAATAGCTGTATAACATATTGACAGTAATAGCTGTATAACCTATTGACAGTAATAGCTGTATAACCTATTGACAGTAATAGCTGTATAACATATTGACAGTAATAGCTGTATAACATATTGACAGTAATAGCTGTATAACATATTGACAGTAATAGCTGTATAACATATTGACAGTAATAGCTGTAGAACATATTGAGAGTAATGGCTGTAGAACATATTGACAGTAATAGCTGTAGAACATGTTGACAGTAATAGCTGTAGAAGATATTGACAGTAATAGCTGCATAACATATTGACAGTAATAGCTGTAGAACATATTGACAGTAATAGCTGTAGAATAAAACATTGAAAGTACTGTAAAACAGGTGGTATAAGATAATAACAGTAATTGTTAGGGTATAAAATTGTGACAGTTAATTATGGTGGTATACGATAATGACAGTAATTATGGTGGTATACGATAATGACAGTAATTATGGTGGTATACGATAATGGCAGTAACAATAGGGTGTTAAAGAACGAAAATAAATGTGGTGGTATAAGATTATAGCATCAATGATAGTGAAGTAATCGTGGTGGTATAAGATTATAGCATCAATGATAGTGAAGTAATCGTGGTGGTATAAGATTGTAGCATCATTGATAGTGGTGTAAGATAATGACATAACTAACGGTTGCATAGGATAATGGTAGTTATTGTGGTGGAATAACATGGTAACGGAATAAGATAATGAAGTAATCGTGGTGGTATAAAAGTATGACAGTCGTGGTGATGGAGTAACTGATGGCAGTAATAGTGATAATTGTGATGGAGCAGGTGATTAGAGTATTAGTTGTGATGCCACTGATCACTGTGGAGATCGAGTAAACTTTGACAGCGATGGTAATAATCGTGATGGAGTGAGTGATTACAGTAATGGTGATGGTGTAAGCGATGACAGTAATGTTTATGGAGTAAGTGATTACAGTAGTTATGATGATATGAGTAATTACAGAAATGGTGATGGAGTACGTGATGACAGTAGTTGTGATGTTATGAATAATTACAGTAATGTTTATGGAGTTAGTGATGAAAGTAGTTCTGATGGTATGAGTAATAACAGTAATGGTGATGGAGTAAGTGATGGCAGAAATGGTGATTGTGTAAGTAATGATAGTAATAGGGATGGCGTAAGTGATGACAGTAATAGTGATGGTGTACGTGATGACAGTAATGATGATGATGTAAGTAATGACAGTAATGGTGATGGTGAACGTGATGACAGTAATGCTGATGATGTAAGTGATGACAGTAATGGTGATGGGTTCAGTGACGACAGTAATAGTGATGGTGAAAGTGGTGACAGTAATGGTGATGGTGTAGATAATGACAGTAATGGTGATGAAGTAAGTGATGACAGAAATGGTGATGGTGTAGGTGATGACAGTATTGATGATTGTGTACGTCATGACAGTAATGGTGATGGTGTAGGTGATGACAGTAATGGTGATGACAGTAATGATGATGAAGTAAGTGATGATAATAATGGTGATGAAGTAAGTGATAACAGCAGTTGTGATGGTATGAGCAATTACAGTAATGGTGATGGAATAAGTGATGGCAGTAGTTGTGATGGTATGAATAATTACAGTAATGGTGATGGAGTAATTGATGAAAGTAGTTGTGATGGTATGAATAATTACAGTAATGTTTATGGAGTAAGTGGTTAAAGTAGTTGTGATGTTATGAGTAATTACAGTAATGATGATGGAGTGAGTGATTACAGTAGTTGTGATGGTATGATTAATTACAGTAATGACGATGGAGTAAGTGATGACAGTAGTTGTGGTGGAATGAGTAATTACAGTAATGGCGATGGAATATGTGATGACAGAAATGATGATTCAATAAGTAATGACAGTAGTGATGGTGGTGTCGGTGATGACAGTAATTGTGATGATGTAATTGACGACAGTAATGGTGATGGGTTCAGTGACGACAGTAATAGTGATGGTAAAAGTTGTGACAGTAATGGTGATGGTGTAGATAATGACAGTAATGCTGATGAAGTAAGTTATGGTAGTAATGGTGATGATGTAGGTGATGACAGAAATGGTGATGGTTTAGGTAATGACAGTAATAGTGATTGTGTAGGTCATGACAGTAATGGGGATGATATAGGTGACGGCAGTAATGGTGATGGTGTAGGTGATGTTAGTGACAGTGATGGTGCAAGTGATGACAGTAATGATGATGAATTAAGTGATAACAGGTATGGTAATGGCGTAGTTGATGACAGTAATGGTGATGGTGTAGTTGATGACAGTAATGGCGATGGTGTAAGTGAAGAGAGTAATGGTGATGAACTAAGTAATGACAGTAAAGGTGATGGAGTAAGTGATGGTAGTAGTTGTGATGGTTTGAATAATTACAGTAATAGTGAAGGAGTAAGTGATGAAAGTAGTTGTGATGGTATGAGTTATTACAGTAATAGTGATGGAGTAGGTGATTACAGTAGTTGTGATGGTATGAGTAATTACAGTAATGACGATAGAGTAAGTGATGACAGTAGTTGTGATGGTATGAGTAATTACAGTAATGGCGATGGAGTAAGTGATGGCAGAAATGGTGATTGTGTAAGTAATGACAGTAATAGTGATAGCGTAAGTGATAACATTAATGGTGATGGTGTCAGCAATGACTGCAATGGTCATGGTGTTAGTGATGACAGTAATAGTGATGAAGTCAGTAATGACAGCAATGGTGATGGTGAAAGTGATGACAGTAATAGTGATGGTGTAGATAATGACAGTAATGGTAATGAAGTAAGTGATAGCAGTAATGGTGACGGTGCAGGTGGTGACAGTAATGGTGATGACAGTAATGATGATGAAGTAAGTGATGACAGTAATGGTGATTGTTTAGGTGATGACAGTAAAGGTGACGGTGTAGGTGTTGACAGTAATGGTGATGGTGTAGATGATGACAGTAGTGGTGATTGTGAAGGTCATGACAGTAATCGTGATGATGTAGGTGACGACAGCAATGGTGATGGTGAAGGTGACGACAGTAATAGTGATGGTGTAAGTGATGAAGTAAATGATAACAGATATGGTAATGGCGTAGTTGATGACAGTAACGGTGATGGTTTAGGTGATGACAGTAATAGTGATGGTGTAGGTGATGACAGTAAGAGTGATGGTGTAAGTGATGAGAGTAATGGTGATTAAGTAAGTAATGACAGTTATGGTGATGATGTAGGTGAAAACAGTATTGGCGATGTTGTAAGTGATGACAATAATTGTGATGAAGTAAGTGATGACAGTTATGGTGATGGTGTAGGCGATGACAATAATGGTAATGAAGTAAGTAATGACAGTAATGGTATAAGTGATAACAGTAATTGTGAAGGAGTAAATGGTGACAGTGATGGTAATAGTATATGTGATAACAGTAATTGTGATGGAGTAAATGATAACAATAATGTTGATGGAATAAGTGATGACAATAATGGTGATGGAGTGAAGGATGACAGTAATACTGATGGAGTAAGTGATGGCAGTAATACTGATGGAGTAGGTGAAGACATTCGTGGTGACGGTGTAAGTGAGAACAAAAATTATCATGGAGTACTTATTAACAGTAATGTCGATGGAGTAAGAAAAACATTAATGTTGATTGTAAGCTATGGCAATAATGTTGATGGAGTAAGTGATGGCAGTAATAGTGATGGTGTAAGTTATAACAGTAGTTGTGATTGAGTAAGTGATGACAGTAACGTTGATGGAGGTAAAGTTTTCAGAAATAGTGATGGAGTAAGTGATGGCATTAATTTTTATTGTGTAAGTTATGGTAATAATGTCGATGGAGTAAGTGGCGACAGCAATGGTGGTGGTGTAAGTGATAACAGTAATGTTGATGGAGTAAGCGATGACAGTGATGGCGGTGGAGTAAATGATGACAGTACTTTTGATGGTGTAAGTGGTGACAGAAATTGTCATGGAGTACTTAATGACAGCAATGTTAATTTTGTAAGTGATGACATACATTGTCATGGATTACTTAATGACAGTAATGTTGATTTTGTAAGTGATGACACAAGTTGTCATGGAGTACTTGATGACAGTAATGTTGATTTTGTAAGTGATGACAGAAGTTGTCATGGAGTACTTAATGACAGCAATGTTGATTTTGTAAGTGATGACAGAAGTTGTCATGGTGTACTTAATGACAGTAATGTTGATTTTGTAAGTGATGACAGAAGTTGTCATGGAGTACCTAATGACAGTAATGTTGATTTTGTAAGTGTTGACATACATTGTCATGGAGTACTTAATGACAGCAATGTTGATTTTGTTATGTAATGACAGAAGTTATCATGGAGTACTAAATGACAGTAATGTTGATTTTGTAAGTGATGACATACATTGTCATTGAGTACTTAATGACAGTAATGTTGATTTTGTAAATGATGACATACATTATCATGGAGTACTTAATAACAGTAATGTTGATTGTGTAAATGATGAGATACATTCTCATGGAGTACTTAATGACAGTAATGTTAATGGAGTAAGCGATGACATCAATGTTGATAGTGTAAGTTATGACAATAAGGATGATGGAGAAAGTGTTGACAGTAATACTGATGGAGTAAGTGAAGACATTGAAGGTGATGGTGCAAGTGATTGCAGTAATGGTGAAAATATTGATGGAGTAAGTGAATACGGTAATAGTGATGGAGAAAGTGATGATAATAATTGTGGTAGAGTAAGTGATGAAAGAAAAAAAAACGTTATGAGAATGGCGTAAGATTTTGCTAACGAAGAAAGTAGTGCCTATGTTCGAAGTAACAGGTTCTGCCAGCGATGGTGATCGCCAGGTGATGATAATGGTTATTTTACTCACCTTCATGATTTAATTTTCCGATTTACTAGAAATTGTCGTCTTAGTTTTTTTCTGCCTTCGGCTCGATGCACTTTGTAGATGAAGACTGAATGTTGTTACACCCACTTTGAATGAAAGTTTCGGTTACGTAACTTGCTGGAGTCTTGGATAATTAATAAATATTTATAATACTTTATAACATCAATATAAATATGTAAAAACGTTGAGGTTGATGGTCAGTCACATTTAATTACGTACAGTACCAAGCATCCTTTACTGGTATAAGAATGCAGGGTTTTTTTTTTAAATTTTTGTTGTTGTTGTTGCTCCAAAGTGGACACCAAACTGAATTTGAAAGTTCAGGCTCAAATAATATTCTATATCAAGAGATCCTGAGTAATATGTTTTGTTGTTGTTGTTGTTTTGTCCCCTCTAATCAGAGCTTTGCTAATATTATATGTTTACTGGTCACCGATATCCACCTCAGGAAAGCTCTGTTAACCTAACATCGGCCGCAAACAGGTAGGAACAAAAGGCGGACGTCATTCCTTTTGAAGTATCTGTTTTTATATGCGCATATTAGCGCCCCATCCCCGTGTATTATGACGTGAATAATTTAGCAACCAACAGCTCTTCTGCGAGTTACGAATTTTAAACTAGTCAACTTTCACAAACGATTCATCATGGCGTGCTCGCCACGCCCTCTTGTGCATAAAACAGAGATAAAAAAAACATTTCTCGTTCCTGTATTTGACTCCCACCACTTCTTTCTTTCTTTCTTTCTTTCTTTCTTTCTTTCTTTCTTTCTTTCTTTCTTTCTTTCTTTCTTTGAGTTTTGCCTTAAACGTTGCATGTGCCATTTGATATACACATTCCTGTATGCCCCTGTTACGCCCGCCCCTTGAACTTTCTGGGATCTCGGAGGAGACAAGGAAAGTATAGGACTACGGCGCCCTCAAGCAATCGTAAAAGGCAACTGATATGAGGTTGGGCTATGGGCTGCCAACTACGTCAAGTTAACTACAGTTTTTTTTTTCAGAAACCACAGCTGCAAGAACAGGTGTAGCGAAAGGTTTTCCTAGTATGATAGTAGTGGTAGAGCAGAAGTAGAATCTCTCTCCAGAAAGTATGAAGTTCCAGTGCCCGAGAAGTACACTGGTATCACAAGTGAGTTACAGCTGTGAATACTCTGAGCTGGACAATAGATTTAGGCTTCAGAAGTATAAGATGCTACTTCGCTATCGTAACCCTATGTGATATTATAATTAAATTAGAAAAAGTAACTCAAAATTTAACAGTTAAAAATTTAACAAGTCAAATGAGTACAATTATCCAATTTATTATGTACATCTATATATTCTTGTAATGATAAATGGGTGTTGGAAGATGGTAAAATGTATGATTATTTACAGTTACAAATTAAAATAACTAATAGAAAAAGTCTTGGATTTATCTTCCACTGAATTTATAAAACAAGTTTGTCACATTATCTCTTGCCATCTAGTTTTCATCATTAGAAAGTCGTTTTAGAACTGCTCACAGGATTTGTTGGATGGAAATATATAAACTCAACTTTATCCACGTCTGCTCGAGGTTCCTCCGACACACTGGAGTACGGAAGACTTTCCTTCAGCCCGCCCTATAACTACGGGGGACTAAGGTGTTGAAGTTTGGTTGACCTCTAGGCTTCAGTGAGCTGGATCAACTTCTTCAAGTCTTTAGTTTCTCGATCAGGAATGATCATAAACATTGATCATAAAAACCTGGAACAAGAAGTAATAGGTGGCCATTGTTCTAACAATCTCACCACCCTCTGCTGTTCATGATGCGACCATGTCTTCAGTGTTTGTATGTAAATGAATGAATCATGGTAGTATATTACAGAGATAGCATGATAAGATAATGTATAAGGTGCAGAATTAACAATATACATGAATAAATCACATGTTATGATACATGGGTACGATATAACCTTTGCCTTCCACTTATGGATGTCAAGTCACTTATGTACTTGCTGGTATGTCGTAAGCTTCCAGGCAAGAATTAGCCATAATATATTTGGCTAACCAATTAATGGTTATGCTTCCTGACAATGCCGGTGAAGGTTATCTCTGGTTAGCGTCATTCCCTTTTTTATTATATCTGCTACAATCAATCAGAAATAAAATCTGAAATAAAATGATATTAGTAATACATATATTTTTAATAAACTTACATACCCTCTTAGGATTAATAAGCTCACGGTGAGACTGTATTGGCTTAACTTAATCTGCCCTGCATGCAGCGTGAAAATAGAACTTTTCTTGCAGAGGCTGTCCTCCAGTTTCTCACTCTGGCTTCTGGATTTGGTGTGTGATTTACAATGCGCCGCTCTGTCCTTATATTTCAGTCTCTCGCGCGTACGAGAAAGCAGCTCCCAAATTCCCCAAAAGATTTTAGTTTCATCTCCTGTTTTGAAGCTATTTGAAACAATCTGTGCTTTTCCTGTACTCGTTTTTCTCTTCTGTCACTCACACACTTATCTCCTTCCTTCCTTCCTATATATCATTTCCTTTTCCCCATATGGGGCTTTCATTACATATAAGTTTTATACAATTCCGTTGAGGCTTGTTAGTGTAATAAATTTTTAAAGATTATTAGCTAACTTTTAGCCGATGTGATGAAGGTGAAAAATATTAATTATCTTTAAAACTATTTATATTTGAATAATATCCTTTTGGATATAATTCCTAGCCTATCTCCTTTGTTGAGTTATATTTATTTAATATTATTCCAACCATGCGTTCTCCTGTAGTGAATAATTTAATGTCCAGTAAATGCAAACTTTTAAAGTCGGCCATACATTCCTATATAGCTATTTCCTCATTCTTCAGTAATACTGTATGGCTTTTAACCGTAAGTCACATTTCCGCTGTCTACCAACTTCAAAGAAAGACCGCAGCGCTGACCTTGCGCTGGTGTGTGTGGGTGTCGCGTGGGCGTGTCGCGCTACAACCAAGCAAGTGTTTACCAAATCTCGCTACAGAGCCCTCTTCTTTAAAACAGTGCCTGCACGGTTAACTTTTTGGTAACACATGCTGCAGTTCCTCCTTAATTTTCTGTTTCTCTATATCTCCTTTGATAGGATGCCTACTTAAAAAATCGGGTCCAAGATTGTCCCGTCCTGGTATGTATCTCACATTGAACGAATATGGAGATAACAGTAAACTCCACCTTAAAAGTCGTGAATTTAATTTTTTAGACACTGCTAAAAACATCAAAGGCTGGTGATCACTTTCCACAATGAAGTGTTTCCCGTAAAGAAAAGGGGCGAATTTGTTGATCGACCAGACCAAAGCGAGGCATTCACGTTCAACGGTAGAATAATTTCTCTCAGCTGTATTTAACTTTCTACTGGCAAAAGCTACTGGTAATAGCATATGTGGCGGTGTGTCTGCCCGCTGTAGTAATGTTGCTCCGATGCCTACATTGCTAGCATCCGTTCTTAGTACGAATTCTTGTGTGAGATCGGGAAGGGCAAGGATAGGTTTATTTGTCAGCTTATTTTTCAACTCTGTATAAGCCTGTTCACACTCCACAGTCCATTGTATTTTATCCGGCTGACCTTTTTTGGTTAAGTCGGTTAATGGCGCGCACAATGAGTTAAAATGGGGTATATATTTCTGATAAAACCCGCACAGTGACACAAAGGATCTTACATCCTTCTTAGTTTGTGGTCTTGGTGCTTTTCTCATTTTCTCTACATTCTTTGGGTCCGGAGACATTTGCCCTGTAGAGATAGTGTGACCTAAAAATTCCAATGTCTCACATCCAATATGACACTTAGTTGGGCGTGCTGTCAATCCCGTTTCTCTTAATCTACCTAACAACATGGAGAGTGCTACTACGTGTTCCTCGAATGTAGTGGTAGCAATCAGAATATCATCCATGAAGTTGGTGATATGAGGATTTTGTAATGGTTCCAACAATTTCCTCATCATTCTGGTGAAGATACTTGGAGCATTCTTTAAACCAAATGGGAGTACATTGAACTCGTAATGTCCATCCGGTGTACTAAAGGCTAACAGTTTCCTAACTTCTGGTTTCACTGGTATTTGGTAGTATCCCTTGCTTAGATCTACTTTTGAAAAATACCGAGCCTTACTCAATGTAGCAAAAAACTGATTGGTGTCAGGTAATGGGTCTACCTGAGATTCAGTGATAGCATTTAGTTTCCTATAATCAATGCATAACCTGTGTTCACCACTAGGCTTCCTTAATAGCACCACACTTGAGCTGTAGGGAGATTCAGACTTTGAAATAATTTTCTCTTTTAAGAGATAATCAATCTCATCCTTGAGTGCCTGTCCTTTAGCATAAGGTATAGGGTATGTCCGCATACAAACTGGTGTAGGGTCAGTAATCGTCATGTCATACTCTAACAGATTAGTACACCCCGGCTTATCTGTGAGTACATCAGCATGGATTTCTAACACCTCCTGAACCTTTTTCCTCTGCTCAAGAGTTAAATGTTCACTCACATTAACCTGAGCATAGCTTTCCGTAGTTGATAGGGGGTATTCCATGGAGGAAATTGGTTCATCCTGCATTTCTGTTGCAATGGCCAGGGTCATGATATGGGCAACTTCTGATGCTTCCCTGTCATAATACTTTTTAAGAAGGTTGACATGATACACCTTCTCCTTTCCTTTCTTGTCAATCTTATAGTTGGTCCGGGAAAGTTTTTCCAATATGACGTAGGGTCCCTGCCATCCAATTTGCAATTTATTATTGCTGCTGGGCAACAGTAACAGAACCTTTTCTCCCACCTCAAGTTCCCTATCTTTTGCTGTTTTATTGTAGTAAGCAGCCTGCTTCCTCCTGGCCTGTCTCAAGTTATCATTTGCCAGTTTCCAACTTGTTTTCAATCGAGATGTCAACTCGTTGACGTATTGGTATGAAGAAGTCACGGTTTCTTCTGCTTTTTCATCAGTCCATGTCCGCAACAATGCTTCCAGTGGACCTTTGATTGGTCGTCCAAACAACAATGTAGCTGGAGCCAATCCTGTGGAGTTATGTGGGACTTCCCTATAGGCAAATAGTGCTGAGGGTAAGTATGTGTCCCAAGTTTCAGGTTTCTCACTAGCCAACTTTCTAAGGATTGAAATGAGCGTGCCATTGAACCGCTCTACTTGACCATTCCCTTGGGCGTGGTACGGGCTACAGTGATAATGTCTAGCTTGAAATAACCTGAATACTTCTTGTGTTAGCTTTCCCCTAAACTGAGAACCATTGTCAGTCAATATTTGATGTGGGAAACCTAATCGGGTGAATATTGTTAACAGTGCCTCTGCCACATGTTTCGAATCTATCGATGACATTGCTACTGCCTCTCCCCACATAGAGCAAGTATCGACCAAGGTTAAGATATATGCATTTCTCTTCTTGGTCCTACTGAGGGGTCCAACAATATCCACGGCAACACGTTCGAAGGGCGTTCCCATGATGGGCATTTCTCCCAGTGTTGCTGGTGCAGTCCTATGTTTAGGAGCTACTCTTTGGCATTCTGGACAGGATCTCACATACCTCTTTATGTCCTCTGTGATCCCTGGCCAAAAGTAGTGACAGGCTATCCGTTGTCCAGTGGCCCCTATTCCCATATGTCCACTGAAGGGTATAGCATGTCCTAGCTTCATAACCTGCTCCCTGTATGATTTTGGCACTACAAGCTGTCCATGTCCTTTTGGTCCTGTTCCAGCTTTTCTATATAGTAGGCCTTTTTTCATATATAAGTCTCCTTTCTCTGGAGGGTTATGGCTTTTAGGTAATTTGCCAAAGCAAGGCTTCAATGTACTGTCAGCAGTTTGAGCCTTTCTCATCTCTTCTGGATGAGTATTGATGATAGTGTCCTCCTCTTTCTTAGAGCTTGCCCTGGTCTGGACTGTTGCCATCACTATGGGTCTTATAGGTTCTCCTAGAAAGACATATCTACATCCCAGTATTAATGGGTAGATAGGGTTGTCCATCACTGCTGCTTTGATCTCTCCTTCCACATAGCGAGATCTTATGTTGATTCGGGCTATGGGCAGTGTCATGGTTCCTGCTCCCTTGACTGGTCCTCTGATTTCCACTGTTTCTGTGGTTATCTGTTCCGGACTCACCAGAGAAGAGCACACTACTGAGTCAAAGTCCAAGCCTGTATCATATAAGCACAGTACTTGGGTGCCATTCAAGGTCACTTCCTCACAGACAGGGGGATGATGGAGGTCATTCTGACTATCTGCCAGGTCCTTCCTTCCCTTGTTCTCTGTTGTAAGGCATGCAGCGTGATGAGGAGGGTTTTTCCGTCTGCATTCCGCAGTATTGTGGTTACTCATTTGGCAAGATTTACACCACTTTCCTTCCTTTCTTGGAGGTTTCTTTTCTGATCCTAGAGGGTTTTTGTCTTTATAATCAGTTCTGTGTTTGTTCTTGTTGGAATTGTCCCTGTGTTCATAGTTGGTAAAGTTTTGTGAAGGTTTGAAGTTCTCACCCTGCTTCTTCTTATTTCCTGATACTTCTGACTGAGCTGCTTGATATCTTTCAGCCATGGTTAAAATATCTTCCAATCTCTCAGCTCCTTGTTCCATAAGAAATTTTCTCATTTCTTGAGGCATGGATTCTCTCAGTTGCTCCATCATGACCATTTCTTTTATATCTTGACACTTTCCTAAGCTAATCCATTTTGTCAGATAAGTTTCCAATCTGGCAGAAAACTGGTGATAGTTTTCTCCTGGAAGTAGCTTAGCAGTTCGGAATCTCTTTCTATAAGATTCAGAATTCTTTTCGTACCTGACCAGTAAAGCTTGTTTTAAGATTTCATAATCTTCCTGGTCTTCTTTTGAGAGTTTTAAATAAACATCGTATGAAACTCCCCTCAACCCCTGAGATAGCTTAAGGCTCCATTTTTCCTTTTCCAATCCATAGGTAGAGGCCAGTCTCTCATATCTATCCAGGTACGACTCAATGGCGTCCTCTTTTTCAATAAATGGATCCAGGTGGAAACTCATGGCTCCATTTGCCGCGCTATGGTTGGAGCTACTCTCAGAGTGAGGTGAGCTAGCACCATGATTGCTAGCTGCTCCCTGGAGTTCAAGTTCCTTTAAACTTAACTCATGCGCTCTTTGTAACCTTCTTTCTTCAGCTTCCAAAATTAGTCTCTTTTCTTCTCTTTCCAGTCTTTTGGCTTCTCTCTCTGCTTCTAATTTCTTAGCTTCAGTCTCAACTTCCATTCTTTTAGTCTCTCTTTCTGCCTCTAATTTCTTAGCTTCAGCCTCAACTTCCATTCTTTTGGTCTCTCTTTCTGCCTCTAATTTCTTAGCTTCAGCCTCAACTTCCATTCTTTTGGTCTCTCTATCTAAATATTTATCCACTTCAGTTGTGATATATCGAATTAGAGCATCTCCTGTCATACCCAAGTCTTTTCCTTCCTGCATAATCGCAGCTCTAAACTTCACCAATTCAGCCATGATGCTTACTTACCAGAGGGTATATAATTTTATCTTCACTAACAAACTAACTTAATTAAAATCAATTAATTACTTTGAACAAGACAAATCCTTAAAACCTTGTGAGCGTTTCCTATTTACTTCGTACTCAATGGTACTACTATTACAAACAAATTTCTAAGTTTTTAGAATTTTTTCCAAAAAAAAAAATTTATTTTTACAAACTATTTGTGGCTCAAGATAGAAGAATACATAGATAGTGGCCCAGGATACAAAATAATATCCCGCGAAAGAGCCCCCAATGTAGCGAAAGGTTTTCCTAGTATGATAGTAGTGGTAGAGCAGAAGTAGAATCTCTCTCCAGAAAGTATGAAGTTCCAGTGCCCGAGAAGTACACTGGTATCACAAGTGAGTTACAGCTGTGAATACTCTGAGCTGGACAATAGATTTAGGCTTCAGAAGTATAAGATGCTACTTCGCTATCGTAACCCTATGTGATATTATAATTAAATTAGAAAAAGTAACTCAAAATTTAACAGTTAAAAATTTAACAAGTCAAATGAGTACAATTATCCAATTTATTATGTACATCTATATATTCTTGTAATGATAAATGGGTGTTGGAAGATGGTAAAATGTATGATTATTTACAGTTACAAATTAAAATAACTAATAGAAAAAGTCTTGGATTTATCTTCCACTGAATTTATAAAACAAGTTTGTCACATTATCTCTTGCCATCTAGTTTTCATCATTAGAAAGTCGTTTTAGAACTGCTCACAGGATTTGTTGGATGGAAATATATAAACTCAACTTTATCCACGTCTGCTCGAGGTTCCTCCGACACACTGGAGTACGGAAGACTTTCCTTCAGCCCGCCCTATAACTACGGGGGACTAAGGTGTTGAAGTTTGGTTGACCTCTAGGCTTCAGTGAGCTGGATCAACTTCTTCAAGTCTTTAGTTTCTCGATCAGGAATGATCATAAACATTGATCATAAAAACCTGGAACAAGAAGTAATAGGTGGCCATTGTTCTAACAATCTCACCACCCTCTGCTGTTCATGATGCGACCATGTCTTCAGTGTTTGTATGTAAATGAATGAATCATGGTAGTATATTACAGAGATAGCATGATAAGATAATGTATAAGGTGCAGAATTAACAATATACATGAATAAATCACATGTTATGATACATGGGTACGATATAACCTTTGCCTTCCACTTATGGATGTCAAGTCACTTATGTACTTGCTGGTATGTCGTAAGCTTCCAGGCAAGAATTAGCCATAATATATTTGGCTAACCAATTAATGGTTATGCTTCCTGACAATGCCGGTGAAGGTTATCTCTGGTTAGCGTCATTCCCTTTTTTATTATATCTGCTACAATCAATCAGAAATAAAATCTGAAATAAAATGATATTAGTAATACATATATTTTTAATAAACTTACATACCCTCTTAGGATTAATAAGCTCACGGTGAGACTGTATTGGCTTAACTTAATCTGCCCTGCATGCAGCGTGAAAATAGAACTTTTCTTGCAGAGGCTGTCCTCCAGTTTCTCACTCTGGCTTCTGGATTTGGTGTGTGATTTACAATGCGCCGCTCTGTCCTTATATTTCAGTCTCTCGCGCGTACGAGAAAGCAGCTCCCAAATTCCCCAAAAGATTTTAGTTTCATCTCCTGTTTTGAAGCTATTTGAAACAATCTGTGCTTTTCCTGTACTCGTTTTTCTCTTCTGTCACTCACACACTTATCTCCTTCCTTCCTTCCTATATATCATTTCCTTTTCCCCATATGGGGCTTTCATTACATATAAGTTTTATACAATTCCGTTGAGGCTTGTTAGTGTAATAAATTTTTAAAGATTATTAGCTAACTTTTAGCCGATGTGATGAAGGTGAAAAATATTAATTATCTTTAAAACTATTTATATTTGAATAATATCCTTTTGGATATAATTCCTAGCCTATCTCCTTTGTTGAGTTATATTTATTTAATATTATTCCAACCATGCGTTCTCCTGTAGTGAATAATTTAATGTCCATAAAATGCAAACTTTTAAAGTCGGCCATACATTCCTATATAGCTATTTCCTCATTCTTCAGTAATACTGTATGGCTTTTAACCGTAAGTCACATTTCCGCTGTCTACCAACTTCAAAGAAAGACCGCAGCGCTGACCTTGCGCTGGTGTGTGTGGGTGTCGCGTGGGCGTGTCGCGCTACAACCAAGCAAGTGTTTACCAAATCTCGCTACAACAGGTGAATGCTGAAACCTAGTACAATGAATAATTTGACACTTCACTCCCCTACACCAGTAATTGGTTTGGGACTACCCTTACCTTTACAGCATGCGGTTTTCTTTATTACTGTCTAGGCTAGTTTCATTTCACATCTAATCCTTCATTCATCATCATTTATTTCTTTTATTTTCGCTGCCTGTGGAGCATAGATCCAACACTGCCGCTGATATCCATGCAGGAAGCCTGCGCCAAAACATATACATGTATATGCTCTTAGAGCCGTAGTTTTTGTGGTGTAACATGCTGAGGTTGCCAGCCCCGTCAACCTCATATTACTCGAACCTTTCGACAATGCCTTAAGTAGTACTTGATTACTTAAGTAATCCTCTTGATTCGACTTGAATCGACTTGATTCCTCAGTCGAATCAAATACTATTCGATCATCATGTGTTGATGCCTTTATCATCACCAACTAGCACTCGGCGCTGCCAGGAACGGTTTTTTTTTTTTTGGACTCAAGAAGTACTTCAACCTTTTCTTTTGGAAGTTTAAGTTGAAATAAAAGATTTAATTTCAAAATGTACATTGACTGCTACGAATTCACACCTGTAGCTTCAGGTAGTTTCTGATGAGGCAAAGAAAGAAAAAGACTTATTGCTTCTGTTTCCTCAGGCATGTCTAGGCTGCGACTAAGATGATGTTGTGCATGTGGCAGGCAACCCCATCAGTTAAAACAAATTACCACATAAAGCACAACTGCAGGAGCATGCGCTTTGACACAGGCTTGCTGTAAAGGGGCCCGCTGCAGGTGTGGCCCCCACGCCCTATAAAGAGCGAAAAAAAGGAGACGATAATGATGATGACGAATTCGTACGTCTGTCTCTGTTAGTCACGTGACAATTTTTATAAAAACTGTCCTGTATTTACATAACGTGGGGCGTGCTGGGTTATACATGTCTCTTGAAATATGTGTATGTGAATGAATATGCATGAAACATCAAACGGTTACGCACTCATTTGTAATAAACTGTAAGCTCACAGACGTGCATATGCTTGAATAATTTCCTTAACAAGAACGACAGAATGAGCAAAAAAAATTTGCTCATTTATGTATTCTTTCTACCTGTTGTTAACCACTCATTGCTTGCTTCCTCTACATCGTATAATTTAATTATTTTTTTAAAAAAGCCGAACTTTTATACTTTGAATAAAGCAGCGGCTGTAATAACGAAATTTCATTATTAACATTTTCACTTTCACTCCATATAAAGCCTCGAGATACCATTCCAGCTAGTCCATTTTCAGAAAGCCAGCACTAAAGCATTCATGGTCTATAACAGCGGTGATTTATATAGCAATTTGTTTTACACGATGAAGTTGGCAGCCTCATGTACAAGCCTCTTGTTAGTCACTTCTTACGACTTGTTTAACGACATGTACACATACATACACACATACAAGTATTTGGCAACTCATACGTGACACTTTTACGGTCATGATAGCTCAACGTTCTTTGATATTTTCTTCATCGTTGCCGTCTTCTTTCCCTCAATCACTATCACAGTTAGGCAACATGGAGAGATTCCTTGAATTCTTAGTCCAGACGAGCATTTTTTGGTTCCAATAAGCATATGTCACAGTTCAGCCCAAGTGGAAAGATGAAAGACGAAGTATTTCCAGGACCCTAAGAAAAGAAAGAACTATTCTTCTTAAAAAAAAAAAAAAAGAAAACCACATTGTCCCATCCCACTCGTTTTTCCTCTTCCTCATATCTTCCTCCGTTTTTTTCCCGCCCTATGGCAATATGTGCTGCTTATGGATTCGGAGAAAGATTTCCGTGCTAGTCGGAGAGGTAACTATAGTTGTCACCTGATGTCTTTGTTGGGTGGAAAACCAAACTCTATTTGTAAAGTACTTGTTTGGCAAACCGCATTTCCAAATAAGGTAGTAAACAATAATAATTTTGTTACTGAAAATGCATTTAGTCAAATGAAATGTGATAGTAACCTAAACACCGTTTCTTACATTGTAAATTACAAAATAAAGTTGTAAAAAGGTACCCGATAACAGACCTTATGACGCAGGGGGTCGGCAACCCGTCGATTGCGCCTATAGAGTTGATAAGAGAAGATCATTTGTTAGATGTCGCTCTCCCGGCTCTTCATTTAATAGTCCACACCATTCGGGTTACTGTGATATTCAGGTAACCGCTATTCGTTCCTGCTTTGAAGATTATCGAACTCGCTTTCTTTAGAGAATCGTCTCATTTTCGAAATAGATCGCTTTTCTCCTGATTGTCCAGCATCGTTTTGCTTGACTTCTGTTATTCAGTGTCTTTCCTCTATTTCGGACTTCTTTATTTCATCCATCGCTTTTCTTTTTTTTTAGAAGTTTGTTTTTCGCTTCATGTCTTATGTGTGTGTATTTTTTTTAATGCCGCTATCTTATATCTCATTTCCATATATGTGTATAGACGAGACTACAATAGTCATTTTTTGCTTCTGCTGATTTTATAACATGAGTTCTTTTAGTATGATTTCTTTCACTTGTTTTATTATTTCATTTTTCCTGCTGATTTTCGTTCATTGTTGAATTTCTTTCTCTCTAGATTTGTATTTTTACTTCCTTTGTTATTGTCGTAAAACGTTTAAAGATAGGTCAGAAGATATTTATGGTCCGGTCTGAGCTGGTAAATGTGTGAGAATAGAGGTGTAGAAAATAGATTTTCACGAGGGAATAGTGTAAGAGGAAGATCAGTCTCTGGAGTGAGTAGTTTCTCTAGTCCAGCCTATCTATACGACTATGTTTAATAACAGACGACCTTTCTCTCCATATATATATATATATATATATATATATATAAAATATAGGTTACACTGCCCACACACACACACAATTATGTGACTACAAGACACACAAACGTGAAAAAACTATGGATAAACATATAGGAGTAGGGGTTTGACCGACACACTGAATTAAGTTTTATTTAGTTTATTATCATTAAACTCATCACAACATCCAACATATAGAAATCAATATAAATCAAGTTTTACAGAATGGTGGAAATAAACCCATAAGTGTCGTCCCCTCCGTTGAGACAGATCTCGCAAGAAGTTAATAACCCCAAAAGTCAAAGATAAACACTATGGTATAGAATAGACTGTGAAGAACAAGTTCCCACTAAACACTACTCGGTAAAGTAATCAGGTTAGCAAAAGTCATAGAAGGAAGAAGTTAATACAATGATTGTAACAAAAATAAAAGAAATTATTTACTCTCTCTCTCTGTCTCTCGCTCTTTCAGCTGTGGCCACAACAACACTCTTGTTTACCTAATGCTTGTGTAGACATCATTTGGAAAAATTACAATATTATGACTATATTGTCAGGTGGGTTGCCCAAATCTGGCCCCAGACCAGCCTTGATGTATAATAATAATGACGAGGTGGTCGCCAGAGTTGGTAAGTTTAAGTTTCCCTGGATGAGTCTTGTGTCACTGCATATGGTTATTGAAGCAAGACGTTCTCTGACGTTCCCAATTATAACAGGAAAGAAAATAGTTCTTATATTGTCTAGCTTTTAAGTGCTACGACTGTTACGCTATAAAGCTGCTGGTGATAAATCCTCTCGACTTTTCTCTGGGATGAGAGCCGGTTATGAACCAAAGCTTATCTTGAATAAAATTCACTTGGGAAAAAGAAACGACTGTCAGTAGTCGAGGAAATGTTATGTTTATTGCCGCAATGGGCTGATAAATGTTATACATAAATCTGGGTATTTGTAAGTTCCGTTTAGCTCAAGTTATAGGTTATATGCTTTCCGTAACTGAGTAACATGCCCACAAATTAGAGAAAAACACGCTGACTGCTGGTTTTGACCTAGCCTAGATTGGGAAGAAAAACAAACATTTAACCAAAATACCAATCCTATGCTATCACGCGTAAGGTGTGATCTCTTATATTCTCTCCGTCTTCTAATTTAATAAAAAGGCACACGGTATTTTAAGCTTATACTATCGCGCTTCGCTTAGCAATGTACGGAGTTGCGTTTCAGGTATGTAGCCGCCCCCCCCTCCGACTTGGTAAACACTCAGCACACAATGTCAGTTTTTAATTTTAATTAAGACTACGCCCTTAACAATTATCGCCTGTCCTTTACTAGTTAGTTTATTGTCGGCGTCCATCGGTTTTAACGCATGATATAACCGCTAGTCATTTAATGAAACTTTACACACAAAGAAATAAAATGCACATACTACTCTGTCACTTTTATCCGTCACTCTTAACATTATACTTAAGTCAGCTAAGAAAATGGTTGATGAATTTTACATTACTGAACCACTGGTAAAAAAATATCTACGCGTTTACCTATTTCGCTAGTCTTAACGCGAGGAATAAAACGCATTTAATTCTTAAGCACAACTTAAATTTTTACCACAATCAGAAATGAATAATCTCCACGGAATTCCAATAATACACTTTCACAGTGGCTCTTAGAATTGCGAGATAGATTATCTAAAGAAATTCTGAGCGACTAAATACTGACTTTTAGAGGACGGAGTATAAACACAGAAATGGTGTTATTTCACTAACGGGTGTTATTTCTCACACCTACGGCGTTTTCAGGGTGAATCAGCGAGCTGGCTTTCTAGATAAAAGATTCTCTACCAGCGAAGGTGGACGATATCACAGACATGCCCCGCGAGCGGGCCTTCTAGATTATCCTCCCTTGGCCTTAGATCAAATGTTAAAGTCCCCTGAAAATGTAAACATCAAAGGTACGGAAATAACGTTGTCACCCTTGATTTCTTCAAACAAATAAACCTTTGTTCTACGGGCGTCCGTCTAATTGCCGATAACTGTCTAATCAGCTCGCGTGGGAACAGGTAAACGAATCGTGGTTGGCTGACTATTATCTGGCATGTTGTGAAATTTTAGGTAAACAACGTTAGCGCAATTGAGACGGGAAAGAATAGGCGTGGCTTTAGCGTTGCAAAACATAGATATTAAATGAGGAAGCGTGGTAGCCGGATTTAGGTAGACAATCACATATACACGTCACAGTTCGTCCGGGCTTGAAGATATGAAACCATTTCATGTCTCCTTTATGAAAATAGAGCTACTTTGATCCGTAGCTTCCGGGTGATTGTTATCTTCAATTTCATCCTCCTCTTCCCTGCTCCAATTTCGACTCATAAAGTCTGCTCCTACCTTCTGTTTTCCTGGTATGTGTTCTACTTTGAAAGAATACACGCTTAGCAGCAAAGCTCAGCGCATGATCTTGGCGTTGAATTCCTGATTGGCTCCAAGAAAAGCCAGTGGAGCATGGTCCGTCTGCACTGTAAATGAAGCACCATAAAGATATTCATGATGTTTTCTGATACCATTCACGAGTGCTAAACATTCCCTCTCCACTGAAGAACAATTTCGTTCTGCTGTATTCAGTTTGCAGCTGCCATAGGCAACGGGAAATAACAGGTTCGGATTATTGTCATCTGCTTGGAGCAGTTTTGACCCGATCCCTTGACCCGAGGCGTCGACCCGCAACATGAAAGGTTTCTTAAGGTCAGGTAGCCTTAAAATTGGATATTCGGATAGGTGTTCCTTGAGGGTGACGTAAGCGTGTTCGCACTCCACATTCCAAATAACTTTGTCAGGTCGCCCCTTCTTTGTGAGGTCAGTAAGAGGTGCTGTTAGGCCATTGAAATTTTTAATGAATTTCTGATAATATGCACACAGTGATAGAAATGAAAGTGTGTCTCTCTTCGTTTTAGGTCTTTTCGCTGCACGTATTTTCTCTACGTTTTTGGCAACTGGCCACATGCATCCTTGAGAAATAGTATGCCCCAGGAAGTCAAGCTTTTCAAATCCGATTAAACATTTGCTCGGTCTCGCTGTCAGGCCTGTTTCATATAGCCTCCTGAGGAGCATAGCGACCGTGGCAATATGTTCGTCGTAGTTTTCCGTTGCAATCAATATGTCATCCATGAAATTGTGGATATGCGGACTTTGCAATGGTTCTAAAAGCTTTTTCATCATTCTCGTGAAGAATTCTGGTGCGTTGTGAAAACCGAAAGGCATAACGTTGAAAGTATAGTGTCCTTCACTGGTGCTAAAAGCTAGCAGGGGTTTTATTTCCACCTTGACTGGTATTTGGTAATAACCTTTACTCAGGTCAATCTTGGAGAAAATTCTTGCCTTGCTAAGCTTGGTGAATAGTTCAGAAGCGCATTGCGTTGGCTCCGGCTGGAATTCCGTTACTGTGTTAAGTAGACGGTAATCGATGCACAGCCGAACTTCCTTATTGGGTTTCTGTAACAGTACGACGCTCGAACTGTAAGGGGAGGTAGACTCGCTAATAAGTCCAGCTTGACGTAGTTTGTCTATCTCTCCACGCAGCGTATCAGCTTTAGCATACGGAATCGGGTAAACTCTGGTTCGCACCGGTGTCTCTTTTGTCACTTTCATATCGAACTCAACGAGATGCGTTCGACCAGGTATGTCCGTTAAAACTGCTATGTACTGTTTCAGTAGCGCCCTCGTTTCTGTCGTTAGAAAGAGTATCGCCGAATTTAACATCGTTGAAAGATTCCGTTTGTTGCAGTGGATATTCCATGCAACTATCGTCATCTTCCTCGTCTTCTGTTGCTATGGCGACCGCCAGGAGATGTTCGGGAGAAGGCACCGTTCTTTCCATATATTTCTTTAACATATTTATGTGGTAGACCTTTTCCTTTCCTTTAATAGAGATCTTGTAGTTAGTTCTCGAGATCTTTTTAAGGACGGTAAACGGCCCTTGCCATCCGATACGTAGTTTGTTGTTTCCGGGTGGAAGTAGCAACAAAACCTTCTCTCCTGGTTGCAATTCTCTCTCTTTCGCTGCCTTATTGTATCGTTTAGTGTGCTTCTCGCGTGCTCGCTTAAGGTTGGTTGTTGCTAGATCCCATCCTAGTTGTAACCTTTCCTTAAGTTCCGATACATATCTACTGGCTGAGACGACTGTCTCATCAGCCTTCTGGTCTGCCAGTGACCGGAGTAAGGCTTCAGGCGGGCCCTTAATAGGTCTACCGAATAAAAGTTTAGCTGGTGGTAAACCTGTAGAGGCCTGTGGGACTTCCCTGTAGGCGAATAAGGCTGCAGGGATGAAAAGGTCCCTATCTTCAAGTTTCTCTTGTCCCAGCTTACGTAACATCATGGTGAGGCTGCCGTTGAAGCGTTCCACGAGCCCATTTCCAACCGGATGGTACGGGCTAGTGTGGATGTGTTTAGCCCTCAAGATCTTAAAGATCTCCTCCATTAAGAGGCTACGGAATTGGGATCCGTTATCCGTCAAAACTTGTTAAGGGAATCCCAATCGTGTAAAAATCTGCACTAGGGCTTCTGCGACATGCGTGGAATCCGTGCATGTTAGCGGTATAGCTTCGGCCCACAGAGTGCATGTGTCGACTAAGGTCAGGATAAACCTGTTCCATCTTTTAGTCCTTTCTATGGGTCCTAAAATGTCGACAGCAACCCGTTAAATGGTGTCCCCATTATTGGCATTTCATCCATGGGAACTGAGGGTGCCCAATGCTTGGCAGATGTGAAACAGAAGTCAAGAAGAGAATAGGAATAGCCAAAGCTACATTCAACAACATGAAACATATACTGACATCCAAACAGTTATCTCACAAATTAAAACTGAGAATCATAAAGTGTTATATATATTCTGCATTTCTGTATGGTGCAGAAACATGGACGATGAATAAGCAGTTGGAAGAAAGAATTGAGGCTCTTGAAATGTGGATATATAGAAGAATGGGGCGTATCTCATGGAAAGAGATGAAAACAAATAAGGAGGTCCTAGAAAATCTAGGTATGAAAAGAGAACTAATGAGGGTTCGACAGCTAAAATACTTTGGCCACATAAAAAGGCATAACACCTTGCAGAAGACCATAACAGAAGGGAGAGTTGAAGGCAAACGTGCAAGGGGAAGACAGCGCTATAAGTGGGAAGACAACATCAAGAGATGGACAGGAAAGAGTCTATCAGAGTGCACCATCAAGGCAAGAGGCAGAAGACGTTGGAGATCCATTACAGCCAACCTTCGTTGTGGAGATGGCAACTGATGATGATGATGAATGCTTGGGTGCCACACTTTGTTACTTGGCGCAGGATTTCACACATCTGATAATATCAGTGCTCATTCCTGGTCACCAATAGTGAGTCGATATTCGCTGAATAGTCATAATTCCACATTCAACCACGAGAAGTTTCTCTCAGAAAGTAATAAGTAACTACCTCTTCTAATTCAGTTGTAATAGCGAATAGTCGTCACTTGTCAGGTTTAAGTGAGTAACTTACACCACTGACGTTTCCCTTAAGTAATGACATCTTTTTAGCTTACTATTTATCCCATGGTAAGCACTGAACAGACTATGAAGTTCTTCGTCTAGTAAGTATTTGTTAGCGTAAGTTTACCATTTACCCATTGTAAACAATAATACCAGGAGACACCTAACAGCTTAAGCACCTGTTAACTTAGGCGGTAGACGGTGCTACATTAGTATTGAATCACGTTTCTTTAGGAGACGTTACTGGAAATAATTCAAGTCACACTGCTACCAGTTATGTTAAACTAAACATGTATTATATTACAAAATGTCAACATACCCCGCGATGCCAAGAGTTTTTCCGACTCAAGTCAAGACTTTTGCCCACAGTCGTATGTGTCTCATTTGGATCATCAGCAGGCGGGTAAAATTCACGAGAGTGCTTTACTGAGTAAAACTATCTATATTTATAGCCTAAAATCAGACGCTGACCCAAACATCTGGCATTGCCTGTTTTCGCAGGTGTTCGGTCGCAGTACAAGCGTAATCCCGAGTAACATAACGTTATTCTATAGTCTACATCAGAAGACAGCAGACACGAGAAAGTCCCCTGCATAAGACATAATATTATCTCTCGCCAGCCGCCATAAGAAAGGGGCGGCTATCAAGGGCCGCTATCAAAGTCTCAGAACGAACGTGAGTTTCTGTCCCCTGAAATGGAGATGAAAAGGGGGTACCCAGGTATCACAGGGTTGCTTCGCTGCGCCGCTCACGCTACCAACTTTAGTAAGACAGCGGTTCGTTCTTCAACAAATCTATTTATCCAGCCAGTGATCAAAACACTGTTACGAGCGAAGAGCGTTCACCTAGTTGGGCAGACTGCACGTGCGTCTTAGGTAAGGTTACCACAATCTCCGGTCGCTGGCCGCCAAGAATCGAGCGATGCATTTATAATGAGCAAGAAACGGGGTGGGTGTCTGAGAGGGTAATAATAGGGTTACTGAGGCCATTAGAACAATGTAAAGAAACGAAATACATATAGCCTGTGGAACCAGAAATAATTTAGAAGAAAGAGAAGGGAGCGGATTGGAAAAGACAAATTATCAGTCGTTTTGTCGCACTGATCAAGCAAATTCCCCTGACTCTCCCTCTCGTGGTGTCCGCAGCTGATAGCCACGCACTCGCTGGTGTATAGTCAGCGCTCACACACACGTTCCGTAACGGTCTAATGCATTAATATAAACAACTCGTTGCTCCGTATCGCTGGGGTCTGTGCAGGCCAGCGAACAAAATACTGTTCTGTCCGTGAGACGCTTATCCTTCAAAAACCCACATCGGGTTACACACAACAATAAATCAATATTTACAAGTGTGATCCCTGACAATAACTTTTCCCGGAACTCCCAAGTATCCCGTTATACAAATGGTTTGTATAAGTCATTCTTACTTACTTAGTCGTTCCCCTTCTACCGTGAGGTATAGAGGTTTGGAAGAGAGAGCGCTAGACTATTCTATCAGCTGTCTTCTTCCTGGCCTGGTTCCATTCTAGTCCTCGGTCCTTAAAAGATTGTCTAATGTTGTCCTCCCAGCGGACTCTGGGTCGTCCTGGAGGTCTGGATCCCTGGCTCTTTGTTTCCCATGCTTGTCGGAAATAAGTCATTCAATGAGTAGAATTTATACACATCTCTAGAAAAAAAAAACCAAACCCGCATCTCTTAAGGAATTAGTAGCAAATTAAATGGGGTTTACAGTTGTATTAACAAAATTGATATAACCACACACTCAATGTCCCTTGAATATAATTATTAAAGGTCCCATTTATGGAGTTGTAGTGGTATAGCGAACTTACTTTATTAACCTTCCCGTTATGAAAAATGAGATAGAAAATTACTGCTATACGCGTTTGCCCCCTGGGGATTGATGAGTGGTAGATTCTACCTACTCATCTATCTAAATAAAATTAGCGCCCTTGCCGAGAAGCAAGAAAATCCACTAACACCAACAGTAGCTGGGCGAATCTGCCCAATACAGATGACACGTCCACTCTAATAGAATTTCTGGAACATTAAGTCCAGACAACTAAAGAGTTGAGATTATATAGTAAGAATCAGGCCACAGGTGTCCAGCCATCTGCGATTCAAGTGACTCTTTCGCTTGCGTTGCACGTAACATGACGCAACCGCTATAGAATCCCGAAACTAGTTTCCCCGTGTTGCGTTGACGAAAAATCGTGTCAAATGAGAGAGACCGCAATTTCTTGGCGTAATCGGGTCTCCCCGTGGATACACGAAAGGCGATGTCTTTCCCTGGTGTAAAAGGCCAAGGAGCGTTTACCGCTCTCCTCTCAGAAACCGAGTGCCAGGTTTTAACTCGTGGTCATAGAACTCTAAGAAAGATGCCGCCTACCACAACAGAGAGTCCAGGACGCGTCAAAGTTTTCTTCAGCCAACATTAAAGAATGGGGGGGGGGGGGGGGGGACCTTTCTTGATTTAAAATGACAGGCCAAGTACCCCATTTTCCATTTACAGGAAACCGAAAAGAAATGAAATGGGCTAGCCAAAATTTAAAAAAAATAATTTTGGGGGTTGCCTAAGCTCCACTCTCACCCGTGTGTTACCCAGAAAGAGGAGCAAAGAATAGTAACACTGTTCCCTGTCATGCATGTCGTAGAAAGCGACTAATAAGGGTTGGGCATGGGGCTGGTTACCCCATCCTGTAAAAAAATTAAACCACAAAAAACGTCAACAAACATGGACAAGTCAATTAAAGAAAATAAAACACAGCCGTCCAAGACAGGGGAAGGTCCTCTCGCAGAGAGGCGTATGATGCAACACAGAGAAAGCCGAAAGGAGTCTGTGTTACTGACTAACCTTCTTTCTTCTAGGAGAACTTCCAGATTTGGCACCTGGAATGTTCGGACATTAAACGAACAAGGGAAAGTGGCACAAGTAGCAGCAAAAATGAGGGAATATAAAATCGAAGTTCTAGGAATGTGTGAAACAAAGTGGAAGGGGGTAGACCAGAAGAAGCTCATCACAGGTGAATTGGTGCTGTCCTCAGGACATGAAGACGAAAGTTAACACCACAGTGAAGGGGTAGCTCTTATGTTATTTAAAGAAGCACAGAAAGTACTCATTGAATGGGAAGCTGTTGGACCCAGAATAATAACAGCTACTTTAAATACAGCTAAAAAGAAAATAAATGTAAATGTCATCCAATGTTATGCACCAACAAATGACAAAGAAGAATCTGTGAAAGAAGCATTTTATACTAAACTACAGGAAATTATGGAAAAAGTAAAAAGAAGAGACATCACAATTTTGATGGGTGACATGAGTGCAAAGATAGGTACAGTCAACACCAGATTTGAAGAAGTCATGGGAAAACAGGGGCTAGGAATAATGAATGAAAATGGGGAACTATTCTCAAACTTCTGTGCTTCAAATCAACTGGCTATATGAGGAAGCATGTTTCCACGTAAGAGAATACACAAGGCAACATGGATATCACCAGACCATAGAACAGAAAATCAGATTGATCATATATGCATAAACAAGAAGTTTAGATCATCATTGCAGGATGTAAAGGTATATAGAGGAGCAGATGTGGCATCAGACCACCACCTTCTGATAGCCAAAGTAAAAATGAAACGCAAAAGATGTGCAACAATGCAAAATTATAGACAATTTCTTCTTCTTCTTCCTCGTTCGTCCTGAAAAGGACGTTGGTTGCTTTGTGTCTGTTTACATCGGAGCTGCGATATCTGCGCCTTTCGGCCGACACATCCGACTTCAGCACAGCATTTTTTGGGACCGGGTTTGCCTTCCCTCTTCGATCTCTATTATCTCAGCCAGAGTGCAGTGATGCAGCCTGTTTCCAGGACCACCACGTGGAGGTGGAGTAGGGTCTTGGTCAGCTCTGGTTCGCTGACCCTGACGCAAGCAGTCAAGCTATGGGTCGCTGACTGCTGCTGCATCTTTGGGTCCCATAGACAACAATTTAATGTAAGACATCTAAGAAAACAAGAAACAAGAGACAAATTTGCGGTCACAATTGTCACATATATATGTAAATATAGCCACAGTGATCCGACAACCTTTGCTTCCCCATCCAAGGTTTATAATTTTGCTACGCAAAAACCGTGCAATTCGCTGCCTGTAGACTAACTTTTGAAGCCACGCCTATTTTCTTATGTGTACATGCGCTAATGAGCGTTTATAAATTTTAGCTCCCGACAGTCTTAACAAGAGGGGAGAGAACCGGAGTGTCTACCTGAGTTCTCAAGCGAGCTGAGATGTCAGTCATCGATAGTGACAGATCAGACGTCGGTAGCAAATGCAAGGGCGATAATAATATTTACCGACCACATTTGATGTCCGTGATCCCAGGGGACGTAATTATTTGATCTACAGCAGAGGGACGAAATCAAAGAAGGCCTGTTCGCGTGGCAAGGTCTTGTGATGTCGTTTCGGCATCGCGAGCGAGCGAACAGGAAAATCCTTTACCTCGGGAGTCTAACTCGTTGATTTTCCCGGATACGGTCGAAGGCGTGAATTATCGCACCCTTTAGTGACAATAACACCATTTCTGTATAAATACTCCGTCCTCTCAAAGTCAGTTATCTAGTCGCTCAGAAATGTCGGATAATATAGCTCGTTATTCTAGAGCCATTGTGAAAGTGTGTTATAGCATTCCGTGGAGATTGTTTCATTTCTGATTGCGGTAATAGAAATTAGCATTTACGTGATTTAATGTGTTAAGTTTATCAGTATAATTCACTGGGATTTTCTATGTGCTAAGACTAGCGTATTAAATAACGCATAGCTATTTTTTCCAGTTGTTATGTAGATTTAATCACCTGCTATCACCCAGAAAGAGATGTTTAATTGATCAATAAATACACTAGGCGACTGATAATTGTCGGCATACAAATCACTTCTATTCATTATGTGTAATTATATAAGTGACTAGTGTAATATCATGTGGCGAAACAAATAGCTAGTAATGACAAGCTATATTTGTTAAAGTAGTCATAATTAAACTAACACGGATATTGTGCGCTGAGTGTTTTACCGGGCGGAAGGGGAAAGGCGCATACCTAAAACCCAACCCGTACCAGCTGAGCGAAGCATGATAAGATAGGCTAAGACACGTGTGTTTTTTAATTTAATTAAATGACGGAGAGGATAAGAGATCTTACCCTTACGAGTGGTAGGATAGGATATTGATATTGTGGTTAAATGTTTTGTTTTCTTCCTAATTTAGTACTGATAACAAACCAGCTGCCAGCGGTCTAATAGCACCAGTAACAACTCTTATTATTATCGGGTCTTCGATGTTGACCTGTTCGGTCCTCTTGCTTCATCCAGAGAGAGACCAAAAATATAAACAATAAGATTAATAGTAACTGGGCTTACAAGATACCCAGATTTTTGCATTCAATTGTATCAGCCCGCTGTGGCCAAATATATATTATACGGGGACAACACCATCAGAGTGGAACAAAGGAATAATTGTCAAATTGCCCAAGAAGGGAGATCTTGCAGACTGCAATAATTGGAGAGGAATCACTCTTCTCTCAGTTCCCAGCAAAATACTAGGCAGGATAATTATACAGAGAATTTCAAAAGCAGTAGACCACAAACTGGGGAAAAAACAAGCAGGATTTAGAAAGAACAGAAGATGTGTAGATCATATATTCACTCTCAGGAACATTATAGAGCAGTGCTCAGAATGGCAAAGACAGCTGTACATTAATTTTGTTGATTTTGAAAAGGCTTTTGACAGCATACATAGGGACAGTTTATGGAAAATACTGAGGGCTTATGGAATTCCAAGCTGCATAGTGTCAATCATAAAAAGCCTCTATGCCAACTTCACGTGTAGTGTTGGGCAGAGCAATCTAACCTTTGAGGTGAAGACAGGAGTACGACAGGGATGCTGATAAGGGTGGATTTGAGCTGAAATGATAACTTGCCACCCCTATCGACACCTGGTATTAAAGTGCAAGATGTAGGTGTCTTCTCTGATTTAGAATGTTGCTGTGTGTGTTGCAGTAGAACAGTTCACAGGGTACACCACAGGCAACATGACGTGTAGAGTCATAGAAATGGTAACTTCGCTTTAGTTTTATACCATTTATTGCACGCCACAAAACAGTCATGATATTTATGTCATCATCAGCACAGTATAACGAATGCAGCATTCAAAATCATATTAACTGATAGTCATGTAGTATTCAATACTCCATAGTTGTATGGTAAACAGATATCATAAAGTTCTGGTTCGTGAAGCTTTATAAATAATATATATAACTTCTGCAACAGTGTCAGCTGCAGATCTTCAATGTTCATAGACAATAATAATTATTCCCTTCCTGATGCTAGCAGATCAGATGTATACAATAAGTCCGTTTACTGTCTGCACGTGAATAGCATACATGGATTACAGGTCAGCTCGACCTTTATAACCTTCCTAAGTCTAACCATCTGACTTGGACGTGATCTCTGATATAACGAATCCTGGAACACAGACAATAGTCTTGTTGGTCTAGAGCGACCCATATATATATAACTAGTTCAGGTATAAAGATACCGGTGACTTAATCCTAGTCAAAGTACCTCTCCATTTTGAATCACACAGGCGAGCAAAAAGGCGACAAAATGACGAACCTCTAGATGATAGCATAAAGTTCGATACAAGAGGAATTACCTTATTTCGGAAAATCAACCATGAACATATGCCTCCAGGCAGGCTTGAATAATACTGGGAAATAGTCTAGTTAGCTAACTAACTCACAAAGACAATGTATTTCCCTCAGAAAATCACAAGACGCAGGTCGCGTCTGCTCGCTACTCAGACCATTTCTAAACTGCCCGAGCTGGGCGGAACAACAAACGAAAACCAAGTCGAGACATGCGCAGAGCGACAATCTCTGAGTCGCCGTTCACAATAAGACGATTCTAAGAACATTCGAGATAAAAGTCTTACACAGTCGCGCCTTTTATGGTCATGAACAGAAGCGTTAAGAAAGGTTTCAGGCATCTACAACAGTTGACTGATACTACCAAATAAGGAGATATGGTCACGCTTCGTTCAAGAAATTATAGACCGAACGTGTCTCTATACAAGAGAAGGCAAACTCCTAAAAAATTGTAGTCTCGATAACTCGGATTATGTCCCTTTGACTGTAAAAAACATAATACACACTTCAGTCAAAAAATGATCATACATACGAAAAATGATCATACAAAGGCTTTGAAAAAAGTAATTATTTGTGCGTAACATTACCGCACCCTCCCGGGAAAAAAAAAATGAAACTTTTTTTTTAAATCCTGGAGCCGGAAAAATCTAGGCTCCTAACGCACGTATGATGCGCGGATATATACCTAACAAATTAGCTCAACGCATGGAGCGACACTGAGATCATATCTCAGATCCTTAGAGAAAAAATTTATCTAAGTATACGCTTATATATTCCAGGAAGGTGCCACCAACACACGCCACAATGATGGCAACATCATAATGAAAATCAAATTATTCTCATACCAATATATGAAATTAAATATATTATTATGATATCATACAATGTGTTGCAAATAGCGGTGTAATATATTAATATACCGCACTATTTTATTACATTATATAAAGCAACAGTAATTAATAAGTAATACATGTGTTGATCTTCGTTGACATAAAACATTCAATAGAAGAAGATGTGGACATCATCCGCTCCCAATCTAGGACAGGACTTGATATCCTCAAAGTTCCACAATGGACACAATCTCGCATCTTCAATGATGTGCTGCGAAAATATCAATAACACAAATCTTAAAGACAACTGGTAAATTTCTTAATACAATCCTGAAAATAATTTATTTAAATGTGGCCGAGTGATCTTTTGGCCCGTATATCACTAACTAAGCCTTCTTAGATAATTACATGGTACAATGTTATAAATTCCCCTCAAAAAAGTGAGAAAGAAAAAAAAAATCTACTAACATGTCATTATAACATTGGACTGTATATCAGGAAATATATATATATATGACAGAAGAATCATGTGGAATCGTGTGGGCATCTGGACAGAATGTCTGCCATTACATTATCCGAACCACGGATAGCTCGAACCGAGAAATGAAATGGTTGAAGAGCTATGGCATAACGAGTGGACCTCGAGCTCTTCAAGTTTTTGCTCTGAATAGCAGTAAGCGCTTTCTGGTCGGTTTCCACAATGAAATGTGCGCCTAGAAGAAATCTTTGTAACTTCAGAATAGACCATACCATAGCCAATAACTCACGGTCTAAAACCGAGTAATTCTTTTCTGCAGCATTTAATTTCCTAGAGATATACATCACCGGATGCAGAGTATCAGAATACTCCTGCATTAGTGCTGCCCCAATCCCAGTTGACGAGGCGTCACTTCGAAGAACAAAAGTCTTCTCAATAGTAGGTAACCTAAGAATAGGTGGAGATGAAAATAGGGCTTTAACCTGGTCCAATGAGGATTGACATTCTTTAGACCAGCGGATCAGATTAGGCGACCCTTTCTTCAATAAAGTAGAAAGCGGTGCCATAATGGAGGACAGATTCGGAATGAATCGTCCGTAGAATTGGATCAAACCTAATAGACTCCTTACTTGTTTCTTCGTCTTAGGGACCGAAATGTTAAGTATTTTTGAAACATTGTGGTCCTCTGTCTTTAAAAGACCATGACCAACACGATGACCTAGGAAAGAAATCTCACTAAATCCTATAAAGGCTTTAGAGGGTTTTGCAGTCAAGTTATACTCGCGAAGAGTAGACAGTAATTCGTATAAACCCAAATAGTGATCTTCCCAGGAATCACTGAATAGACAGATATCATCTAGGTATGCTATGACATCTGTACGATATGCGAGAATTCGCCGCATCATGCGTACGAATGTAGCAGGGGCGTTCATAAGACCAAAAGGCATGAAATTCCATTGGAATAAACCCCTAGGTGTAGAAAAAGCTGTAAAAGGTTTGGCACGTTCAGTTAGCGGGACTTGCCAATAACCTTTAGACAAATCTAGTTTGGTAAAGAATCTAGAATTAGAAAGTTTATTGAGTAGCTCTTCTAATGAAGGCATAGGTTCAGCATCGAACTTCGTAACTTGGTTCAATTTGCGATAATCTACGCAAATGCGAATGTTATTATCCTTCTTTCGAACAATAACCATAGACGAAGAGTATGCTGAAGTGGATGGTTCAATGATTTCCAAACGTATCATTTCATCCAATTCTTTTTCGACTTGAGACTGGAAATGGATAGGTATTGGATAGGGTCTGACTCTGATAGGATTATGATCAGTTAGCACAATGTCATGTTCAATGACATGTGTGTGTCCCGGGATGTCTGTAAGAACATCCTGAAATGTTTGCAACATCGAAGAAACTTGTCGATGTTCCTCAGCGGAAAGATTTGGAGAAACGGTCACGTTTTTCCAAGATTCCGTAGAATAAAGTGGGACCATAGAAAGAGGAAGATTGACATCAGAAAAAGTAGTTTCCTCATCCTGTATAACTGACAGAGATGAGTACTGACCATGAGGTACTTGAGAATTGTCCGTTGCCTGGAAAATAGGCTGCAAATAGTCAGGTCTTTCATAAAATTCCGTGAGCATATTTATGTGGAAAGTTTTATGCTTTCCATCAATATCGACAACATAGTCGACATCAGAAATTTTGGAGACTATTGCATATGGACCTTTCCATGCAATTAGAAGTCTGTTCTCCCTTGAAGGAAGTAGAACGAGAGCTTTGTCACCTGGACAAAGTTGTCGTAGACATCTATTCTTATTTGCAAACTGCCTTGCCTTTTCTTTAGCAAATTCGGAAGACGAAGTTGCTAGTTTGCATGCCTCGATGATCTTTTGCCTAAGAGCAATGACGTACTCATAAGAAGATTGAGTCTCATCGCTAATATTATCGGCAGTGATTAGATCGTGAAGTAAAGACATAGGGCCGCGCGGTTGCGCGCCAAAGACAAGTTCAAAAGGGGAAAACCCCGTATGTTCATTGGGGACCTCTCTATACGCAAAGAGAGCCGCGGGTAAGACCCTGTCCCAATCCTGAGGATGATCCTCAGTTATTTTACCAAGTAAAGTTTTCAGAGTCCTATTTAAACGTTCGACCAACCCATTAGACATTGGGTGATAGATACTGCTGAGAGACCTTTTAATGTGTAGCATAGACATTACCTGTGACATAGTGTCTGATATAAGTTGAGTGCCATGGTCTGACAATATTTCTCCGGGAAAACCCAAGCGAGAAAATATCAGCCAAAGAGCGTCTGCGATATCAGCAGTTGAGATGCTCTTGAGAGGTATTGCCTCTGGCCAACGTGTGCACATATCGACACATGTAAGGATAAATTGATGTCCTCTAGCCGACTTAATTCTAAAAGGACCGATAATATCTATTGCCATTTTTTGAAAAGGGCGAATAGGAATGTCAGCAGCCTGGATAGGCGCAGCATGTCGTGGTCCTTTAGATTTGACCTCCTGACATACTTTGCAAGAGCGACAGTACATTCGTATGTCCTTGCTCACAAATGGCCAAAAGAAAGCCGCAAGAACCCTCGACTTTGTACGGGAAAAACCCATATGTCCAGCACATTGCGAGTCATGAGCATGTTGCAATATTTGCAATCTCATGCTCTTAGGCACAAGAATTTGTGAATGAGTGGACGTAGTCGAGTCTTGTACCATACGTACAAGTACGCCGTTCTTCATAGAAATCCAAGATTTTCTATTAGTATTTTGATTAGGATCACCTTTTTTTGCTAGAATGAAGAATTTTTGTAAAGAAGGATCTTCTTCTTGCAATTTGATAAATGAGTCACGTGTAATAGTCAAGTGACTATCTTGGTCATTTACTTCATCATTATTAGTTAATGAAGTTTGAGGTGGATCCAGAGCATGTGCTCTTGTGACCACCGCATTGGTAGCTTCAATGTTTTGCTCTTCCCAAACAGCAATCTGCTGTGGGGTACATTCCCTAACTCCGTGAATACGACCAATAATAAGGTCCGCAATAGGGTTTGGAAGTAGACACGCGTGGACCTCTCCCGTGAAGAAAGGAGTAGCAATGTGTATTATAGCAGTAGGATACTTTTCCAACGTGCCACCAAATGTGACACATTTGATGACCTTTCCTGTAGCACAGGATGGATCTACAAGAGATTGCCTAACGCCGACAGTAGTACATCCAGAATCAAACAACACTGAGACTGGATTACTATTTACCAGCCCCTTATGTAATATAAGAGAACCTCTCCCATCATGAGCAACATTAGCAGGAAGAGCGGGCAAAGGATGACCACAGCTTAGAGTACTAACGGTTTTCGGATCAAATAAAGTACTGCATTGGATACATTTATTTGCCCTACCAAAATCAAAAGATGAGCATCCGATAGCATTATGGTCTTTATCATTATTAACCTGTTTATCTGCTCCCTGAGATTCTTGTTGAACAGAGTTTGTCTGTTGATATCTTTTTCTCTTATGTTGCGATCTACCGCGACCATTATTGCCTCTGCAATTATCATTAAAGTCCCTACTGTAATTTTTATCCTGGTTTGAGTTCCAGTTTCCATAACTGTCATTACCATCTCTATGCTGTTGAGAACCTCTATTATCTTGGTATTGAGGTCTCTGCAAAAAAATATTTTCCTCTATACCGATTACCTTTATGAAAATTTCTAAAGTTAACCGGAGTAGAATAACGTGTAGTATTAGGTTGTCTCCAGTTCTGGGAAGAAGAATCACCCTGGAATTGATTACTATGGTTCTGGGCATAATTACGGTTACTCTTTTTATTGAAATTTTGCTGGCTACCCTGAAATTTACGCATAAAATTTGGGCCATAAGGTGCTGCCGAAGCAACTGGCAGACCTTCTTTTACCTTAGAGTTGCTAATGGTTATGTGCGGATGCGCAGTAACATACTGGCTACAGTATTCTTCCATTTCTTTTATGTTTTTAGGCTTACGCTCATGAAGAAAAGAAAGAAAAGCTTCATTAACAGAAGACATAACCTTGTCTCTAAGTAGTAAGTCCATAAGAGCTTCAAATGTACTTTCTGTCTTAGACAACTCAACCCATCGTAAAAAAGTAAGACGGATGCCTGAGATGAATTCAGAGAATTCAACTCCAGTTTCTGGTAACATGTTTTTAAATTTAAGACGATATCCGTCCTCGTTAAGTTGGTACTTCTTTAACAATGCCGCCCTGACAACCTCATAGTTGTTTTTGTCAGGCACATCTACCATACTCAATATAGTCAAAGCATCACCTCTAAGTATCTTGGACAGATGATAAACATATAATGTTTTATCTATATTATGCACATTACATGCACTCTCAAATCTATCTAGATAAAATGTTATATCATCAATTGAAGCATTAAATGCTGGTAAATTAAGCTTGAAATCAACAGCATTAGACTTATTAGCAGATGATACCTTATTAGCATCATTAGCATTACTAGATAACTTTAACTTTTCTAACTCCAAAGCTAAGAGTTTTTCTTCATGTTCCATTTTTGCTTTTCTCTCATCAGCTTCTCTTTGTAACCTTCTTTCTTCAGCCTCAGCCTGTAACTTTCTTTCTTCAGCCTCAGCCTGTTTTTCTAATCTTTTATTTTCAGCCTCTATTTCAAGTCTCTTATTTTCAGCTTCTTTTTCAAGTCTCTTATTTTCAGCTTCTTTTTCAAGTCTCTTATTTTCAGCTTCTCTTTTTTGTTTTTCCATTTCCATTTGTAATCTTTTTTCATCTACCTGCATCTGCAGTTTTAAATTTTCAGCATCTATTCTCTTTTGTTCAGTTTGTTCTTTCATTTTCTTTTCTTCCGACTTCAATGCCTTGGCATATTGAACAGTCGCAAATTCTTCTAATTTATCACCTGTCTTCCCAAGGGCTTTACCCTGCTCAATAAAGTACTCAAATGTAGACATGATGTCTAAAATGTGAGTACAGAACCTGAAATAATTAATTATCTTATTTCAATCTTAATAGCAACAAGACTTAATAAAGTGCTTGTATAATCACTATGTTTACCCCAATCTCTGTGGGAAACAAGACTTGACACCAACTTGTATTATCAAATGTATAATAATATCACAAGTCACCTCTTAATTATCAGTGCACTACCCAAATCAGTGCATAACCATCAGTTATTTATCATAACTGCACTACAATAGTGCATAAGCAAAAAACCACCAGTTAGTTATGATAAGTGCACTATAGACCAATAGTGCATGAGCATATATGTAACAATAGTGAAAGCTAACTATGCAAGAACTATGCAAACAATAACAAGACAATGTAAACAATAACAAAGGTCACCAACAATGTAAACAATAACAAAGATCAAAGTCAATGTAAACAACAACAAAGATCAAAGTCAATGTAAACAACAACAAAGATCAGAGTCAATGTAAACAATAACAAAGATCAGAGTCAATGTAAACAACAACAAAGATCAAACAATATGAAAACATTCGCATAAGTCAAATAAATAAACAGCGAAACTAAAAAGAAATGTGATGACAAAATGCGAAGATATGACAAACAAATGACGCTACAGTGTATACACAAAAATATACGTAAAGAACTGAATAATAGAAAGGGGAGACCTACAAATACAAACAATCGAAATCGAAACTAAAAAACAGAAAGAAAGAGAGAAAAGAAAAAGAAAAAAAAATATACAAGAAACAAAAATAAAGCACAACTCGTCACAACTAAACAGATATAGCAACGATTGTCGCTAGCAAATTTCACAGTAGGAAATTCGCACAGTCCCTAACGAAAACGCTAACAGTAGAACCTCTGTGACGTGGTATCTTCTACTGAAAGACACCGCCCAACCGAGAAAACCCGCTGAATATAAACATATAAATATACAAATACAAATAACATATAACATGTAACAAACAGCAAAAAGTGTGAAAGAATTTAGAAGGCTCAGTTAGAACATAAGGGCACAGTTCACAAACAAAACAGGCCACTTAACTTCTATGTATCCACAACGTCAGCACAGTTCAGAACAGGATGTGATCAGCATTCTTAGGACAATGATCCAACGTTGATCCATATCTGCTCTCGTAAACTGCCATGACGAAGGAAATGAGCTTCTGACAGGAAACAGCTTCTGAACTTGACCTTCTGAATTCTACAAATTGACTTGAGCACTTGACCTTCTGAATCTGCAACAGTACCTCTGAGACCGGAACAGTTGTTACGGCACTTGTCCTTCTTCTTAACAGATCAGGAAATCCATTCGCTCGGTACTTGTCCTTCTAGTTGTAGACAAACTTCAATACTGCCGAGCAGCGCCGGGTAGTTTCAAAATATCAACAACTGTCAGTAATGCCGCGTCTTTCAAAAAATTTCATCAAAGGTGATGAATAGAAACTGCAACGTTGTCTTGTAGTCTGCTGATGATGTCTGGGTTTGTTGACCCCCTTGATAGCTGGTATCAGAGTAAACCAACATATGGCCACCAAAAATGATAAGGGTGGATTTGAGCTGAAATGATAACTTGCCACCCCTATCGACACCTGGTATTAAAGTGCAAGATGTAGGTGTCTTCTCTGATTTAGAATGTTGCTGTGTGTGTTGCAGTAGAACAGTTCACAGGGTACACCACAGGCAACATGACGTGTAGAGTCATAGAAATGGTAACTTCGCTTTAGTTTTATACCATTTATTGCACGCCACAAAACAGTCATGATATTTATGTCATCATCAGCACAGTATAACGAATGCAGCATTCAAAATCATATTAACTGATAGTCATGTAGGATTCAATACTCCATAGTTGTATGGTAAACAGATATCATAAAGTTCTGGTTCGTGAAGCTTTATAAATAATATATATAACTTCTGCAACAGTGTCAGCTGCAGATCTTCAATGTTCATAGACAATAATAATTATTCCCTTCCTGATGCTAGCAGATCAGATGTATACAATAAGTCCGTTTACTGTCTGCACGTGAATAGCATACATGGATTACAGGTCAGCTCGACCTTTATAACCTTCCTAAGTCTAACCATCTGACTTGGACGTGATCTCTGATATAACGAATCCTGGAACACAGACAATAGTCTTGTTGGTCTAGAGCGACCCATATATATATAACTAGTTCAGGTATAAAGATACCGGTGACTTAATCCTAGTCAAAGTACCTCTCCATTTTGAATCACACAGGCGAGCAAAAAGGCGACAAAATGACGAACCTCTAGATGATAGCATAAAGTTCGATACAAGAGGAATTACCTTATTTCGGAAAATCAACCATGAACATATGCCTCCAGGCAGGCTTGAATAATACTGGGAAATAGTCTAGTTAGCTAACTAACTCACAAAGACAATGTATTTCCCTCAGAAAATCACAAGACGCAGGTCGCGTCTGCTCGCTACTCAGACCATTTCTAAACTGCCCGAGCTGGGCGGAACAACAAACGAAAACCAAGTCGAGACATGCGCAGAGCGACAATCTCTGAGTCGCCGTTCACAATAAGACGATTCTAAGAACATTCGAGATAAAAGTCTTACACAGTCGCGCCTTTTATGGTCATGAAAAGAAGCGTTAAGAAAGGTTTCAGGCATCTACAACAGTTGACTGATACTACCAAATAAGGAGATATGGTCACGCTTCGTTCAAGAAATTATAGACCGAACGTGTCTCTATACAAGAGAAGGCAAACTCCTAAAAAATTGTAGTCTCGATAACTCGGATTATGTCCCTTTGACTGTAAAAAACATAATACACACTTCAGTCAAAAAATGATCATACATACGAAAAATGATCATACAAAGGCTTTGAAAAAAGTAATTATTTGTGCGTAACAGATGCCCCTTATCAACCACTCTATTTTTAACAGTCATAGACTGGGTGATGCGCCAGACAACAGGGGCAGTCCAAGAGGAATAAGATGGACTACATTTTCTACATTGGAAGATCTGGAATATGCAGATGACATTGCACTACTAGCACATTCACATCAACACATCCAGGAAAAAACGGATAGACTTAATAAGTTTAGCCAGCAGGTGGGCTTGAACATCAATTTAAAGAAGTCAGAGGTCATGACGCTCAATGTGAGCAACCCTGAGCCCATATCAGTAAGGAATCAGCAACTGGTACAGACAGACACCTTCACATACCTAGGATGTATAGTAACACCAGACGGCGGGACAGGCAAAGACATCGACATCAGAATGAATAAGACAAGAACAGCCTTTTTTAGCCTAAACAACATCTGGAAACCCTCTCAATACAGCACAAGCACAAAATTACGATTATCTCAGAGCTGTGTGCTTTCTGTGCTTCTCTATGGTGCGCAATGCTGGAGAGTTACAGAGAAGGAAATGTCGAAATTGTCCTCTTTTCACACAACATGCCTAAGAAACATTCACCGAATCTTTTGGCCGAATATCATCACCAACCAAGATCTGCTTACTCGGAGCAAGCAAGAGGACATGCACACCATCATAGCTGGCAGACGCTGGAGCTGGGTTGGCCATGTCCTCAGAAGAGACCCCGATGCCATCACAAGAACAGCGATGCTTTGGACCCCTGAAGAAAAGCGAAAGAGAGGCCGACCAAAAGCAACCTGGCGGACGACTGTGGAGGCTGAGATGCAAAGAATGAACCAGAGTTGGGGCACTGTACGAAGGATGGCCACCGACCGAGCAAAGTGGAATAATTTTTTGTTGCCCTACAGCACGCCACTAGGCGTGATGGCCACTGACTGCTTTGACAGTCAGCGGCTACTGACAGTCGTGTTTCCAAGTGAATTTATCCAGGAGAATACGTTGTTTCATAATCGGCACTCAACCCCAGAGAGAAAAACCGATAGGATATACCCTCATCATCTTTATTAACAGTTTACCAACCAGATGTTTCCTTTAGCTACTGGAAGTACTGTCTACTGTGAACACTAGATCGCGGTTTATATTTTGCTACGTGAACTATCTGATGTGAAATTTTCTTATCCAATAACCCACCACCAAAGTAGGCGTTCCCCATTAGGAAAATTAATTATTCGTGGAAGAACTGGGGCTTACTTCGGAGAAGAACGACACTTGATTATGATACATGTACATTGATGTTTACGTTCAAGAGGTTGTTAACAAAGTATTAGGTAAGGTGTGATTGATGTGGCCACGAATGACAGAGTGAGAAGAAATACGTTCTAGTTACGGAAACTGTACCATCCTTGATTTTCTTTGCAATTACTGTTATTTTTATGGATAGCTTAACTGGGAACTTTGTTCTTGGAGTTACTGTCTATTCTATACCCTAGTGTTAATCTTTGACCTTTTGGGTTATTAACTTCTTTTGGGATCTTTTCTCAACAAGACGGGAGGGCGCTTATTGGGTTATTTTCCTATGTCTGTAACCAATGATTATATTGATTTCTATATGTTTGATGTTGTAAAGTTTAAGTGATAATAAACTAAACAAAACTTAATTTATTGTGTTGGTCAGCCCCAATCTCCATTTACGATAGTTTTCACGTCCGTGAGTCCTGTTGTCACATAACTATGTGTGTGTGTGTGTGTGTGTGTGTGTGTGTGTGTGTGCGCGTGTGTGTGTGTGCGTGTGTGTGTGCGTGTGTGTGTGAGTAGTTAACTTATAATTGTATTTATAGGGAGGTTTGTGTTGCACCCCCGTAAAATTAATAGGAAAATCCGGGAGGTCATTACTGTTGTACCTCCGTCAAGCACGTGAAAGTCAATCATGGCTGTCACTGAAACTGATACAAAGGGTTGGTGTATGGTGCCTTATTGATTATCTGCCAACGTTACTGTTGTGTTGTGGATCTGGTAATGTCTACATTTGATACATACATATATGCCACACAGGCAAACACTGTAGAAGTCTACTGGTAAGCGATGCACAGGTTCTCAATACAAATAGACCACGCCCACCCCGGGGCTATTTCTAAATACGTGTTAAGTTCCCTGTCACACTTGTAATATTAAGTGCGTGTGTTGGTTTAGTCGTTTACACCACAGGTACGTACACAAGAGTCATGGATGGTTGTAAACGACTGGTGACATTTCATATGGGTTTATTCACGTCACAACACATTGATGAAATACACATAGAATACCGTTCACAGCACAACACAAGATATAAATTACCACATAAGAACTGCGCACTCGGCAGCTACAATGATATCATGATTCATGGCCTAAAGTACTCTTATTAAACTCAGCGCTATAAAGAATCCTCAATAACAATCCTCTCACAGGAGCTATCATGATTCATGGCCTAAAGTACTCTTATTAAACTCAGCGCTATAAAGAATCCTCAATAACAATCCTCTCACAGGAGCTATCATGATTCATGGCCTAAAGTACTCTTATTAAACTCAGCGCTATAAAGAATCCTCAATAACAATCCTCTCACAGGAGCTATCATGATTCATGGCTTAAAGTACTGTACACTGCAGTTATAAACACTTCCACAATAATTAAAACTGCAGTTTCATACTACGCTGTACCCACAGCGAAAAATCCGTCGACATTTTAAATTCAGCACTGTACAGGCAGTTCACACTTCCCAAAAACACTGTCCTCCTACCCGGTCAAAACGCCCGGAACACTCTCTCCAGATAACACACTCGTCCCGCTCAAAAGCAGTCACGAGACTTTTTCCACTGTTCACACAACACAAACAATTGCGGGCTAGCAGCGAGCTTCTCTCACCCAACTCAAAACAATACAGAATAAATATATCAGCGCTTTTCACGCTGTCTGTAATCTGTCTCTCGAAACTATCACGAGATACTCTCTAAATAATTCGATAGCTAACAAGCAACTAAGTGCTATAACTCAAAATCTATTTCAACTACTGACATACTCCAGTTTACTTCCCCTTACACTAAAACTGTTCGTTACATCTTACCTCACCCCCAGAGAAAAAAATTGATTCTATCAATTTTTTGACAAATACATTCCCCAAAACCAAAAAAAAAAAAAGATTAAGAGGACAATGAAACTCTAACATATGCGTATAAGAATTACTTTAAGTTAAGTTAAAATAAGACATCTACCAAATATAAGCATTAAGTGAAATGTAAAAATGAAGTATCCAATGTAATCAATTAAGCATCCCAAAAAATAATGCATTACAAAACCAAGTTAAGTGAATACAGCACAACTAAATAGGAAACCACCGATAGTACAAGAAAAGACAAGATCAAGCAAACGAAAAAATGATCCGTAATAAAGGTAAGTATGAAATCAGAATATGAGGAAAAAACAATAATATTACATTCAAACAATTTGTTATATGTAAAATAATTACAAATATCACAAGTAGCTACACTATATTAAGTTATACCATTAAAGTAACAATACATAGAATGAAAGTATAAGATGCGAAAGAAGAAGTATACAAGGAAAATGAAGTGAAACGTAAATAAAGCACGAAATGTAAACAAAATATGAAACCATACTGAAAAGACAACAGAAAAGAAGGAATGGAATGAAGAATAATCAACAAAGACAGATAGAAAGCAAAAGGTAAGAATATAGAGAACGTTGGTAAAAATATATACTAATAACAATTTAGATCAACAACGTATTTCAAAATAAATACAAACACGATCGAAAAGCCCAAAAGAAAATAACAAAGTATTCCTATACTAATACTACAAAAAATAGTTTATAACTAAACAAAACATAATCAGTAATTTAAACAAGTTATACAAGTTATACATAATCAACAATAAATTATCGACACCACACAAAAAAGTGATAGCATTGCTATAAGACCAAGTTCGAACAACGCACAATCAAGCGCTAATACAACATAACATCCAAAAAACAAAAAACAAAAACTTTCTTTAAAGAACTAACATTATTCTACATATCAGACATAGCACATAGTCAAACGCTAGGCATATACAAAACCAAAAATAAAAAATTACAATGTCTGGGAAAATAAAAATATTTTCCAAAAAATACAGTACAAAAATATTTCGTAACGCTAAGTTACATAAAAATAGTATTTTAATTTAATTAATTCAAATCTATAATTAACAAATTAACAAAAAACTAGCTTTAGCAAAATGAGAGACATATAACAATTCCTGTATCTAAGCAAACACTAAACAACACGTGTAAGTTTTTCAAAAAATACGTCACAGAGAAACACATAGAAAAACACACTATTACCAACATACAAGTTTGCAAATATATGAAAACAACGTAATGTATGATAATCAAATGATTAAATCAGATCTCTAGATTTCTCAATCAAATAACAATATCAGCAACCGCTGTTAATTTTCTCTATACAGTTCAATTTAAACTTTAAATATTTCCGGCTGACAATCACGTTCAGCTTAGCTACAGTGTTATTCAGTTAATAATTTATATCTATCTCCGCCTGATATATTAAAAGTAATTATTGTAACATTACAACTAATGAGTATGTGCATAGGGCTGGCAAACTCATCATGTACAAAATTATCTTAACTAACACATCTGTAAAACCAAACCCAAAAAAAAAACTTCAAGTTCTACACCAGAGTATAAAAAATAGGCATAAGTTTGTAACCAGTAAGGTTAAATATAAACCTGCTCATTGCATTCATGAATAGTAAACAACACGTCACTACCATCTAACACACTACATATTATCCAAAACACAATAGTATAAAAATAGCATCGAAATGAACTAATTTATAATTAAAACAGTCATACATATAAAAAAAAAACAATAGACATCAAATGATGCGTAAAGATGATGATCATAATATAACAACCTATAATGATCTATGCAATAGAATACATTAACATCTTCTGTCCTAATAAACAAACAAAACAAAAAGAATCAACCGGAAAAAGAGAGAAAAAATCTCCATAGGTCTTGCCGACATCTCATAAACATTAGGGGTAAAACGTCGAATCCATAGTTAGCACGCTGATATGTTTCGCTTGAGAAAACACTCGGGCACAATGTTGACCTATATTCTTGCCGCTACCGTAAACAGCCGTTAACGTAAACAGGAGCGCTGACCCATATCAAGAAGTCGCCTCTGTTCAAAAAATACAAATGAAAATTCCATTTTAATGAATGGTGAAATTTACTACGAACAACGGAGAGGTTAAACAAACAATTACCCCGCACTGTGGTCCGTGTGGAAATCTGGTCACCCCACGATGTCATCGACTCTTCGTTTAAGTTCACAACAACGTGCTGCTCTTTCAAAATCAGAAACATAACAAGCAGTAGTATTTGTGACATCATTATCATTGCTACTTTGCTTAATAACAATGCTTCTAGGCTCATGTCGAGCAAAATTAGCATAATTGCACTTATTCGTCGTTTGATCAAAATATTTATCATCATTTCCTCTTTGTTTGAGACTATTATTATGTCTATAATCCCAGTTAGACTTGTTATGATTAACGTTTCTACTCCGCACAAAAAATCTGTCAGAAAAATTATTGCACGATTGAAAACTCTTCTTGTATTTGTCTGTACCATTATTTTCAAAATTCTGAGAATTAAACTGTTGAGATACATTAACTTGTCTCTTATCTCTCTGAGAAGGAAAATTATTATCATATGAATTTCCTTGGTACTTTCTAACCTTAGAAACATCTCTCCTACAAAAACTCTTTCCATTCTTTTCTTTGACAATATGCTTGTTTACAGTATCATCTGCAGATCTATAAGTATCTTTATCGTTACGCCTATAATGGGTTTCATCCTTGGAACCACTACTTATAACTTTATCCCTTGATATCATCTTCTGAGAACTTCCAAAATCAGTTACTCGTTTAATCTTTGGGCTTTTAGCTTGAAATCTATCAGGACTGACTGTTACCTTATCATTCTCTCTATTACACTGCCGCCAAGATATGTTGCTATTGGAAGAAGAATCAAAAGATCTTCGAAAGTTATATTTTCCCCGAAAAGATATTTGTCTATCACATCTAACCTTTCTATCCGCAAAGATTGTATAGGGCTGGATCTTTGCTTTTTTTTCCTGTTGGTAAACAACTTTCTGTCTAGCATTGTCCACATTTACAGAAGACCATATTCCGCTGTTTAAAATAACATCGAGTAGACCCTGTACCCTTTTTGTACTTTCTGCAATTTCAACACTTTTTTGTGAAATTTCTTCACTTAATTTCCTATTTAATTTGTCAAATATCAATACTTTACTTCTCTCCTCTGTTAACAATCTCTCAATCTTAATCATCTCCTCTCTCTCAGTCGTTAACTCTTCTAATTTGTCTTTCTCATCCTTTTCTTTATTTGCTCTAGTTTGACATGTTTCATTACCTAATTTCTCACATTTCTTATCCTGAACTTTTAATTTATCATGTATATCTTTCTTTTCTTTCAGTTGGCAACTGATAATATCATTATCCTCCAACACCTCATGAAGCATATTTATGTAAGTCTCTTCACGACCATTGCTCTCAATCTTTAATATGTCATACATTTCTTTTTTCTCTTGAACTTCCTGTCTGAGATTACCAACTTCGTCATCTTTGTCTTTCACCCGAATTTCCAACTCTTTGTTCTTGTTCAATGCTTCATCTAACGCCGCATGTACTTTAGTAAGTTCCGTGTTTGACTTATCTAACTCATTTGCGAGTTTAGAGACTGTTTCGTGTAGTTTACTCACTTCAGTAGTAACTTTTAAACAATTGTCCCTTTCCCGTAGGGCACTCTGTTTGTTGACTTTTATTTGTTTCTCACTTCCTAATTCCTTTTTCTGCTCATCAGGAATACCGTTGTGGATTATCTTGAATATATTTTGCATTATCTGTCCGTGTTCAAGTTCAATATACTGTTGTAAAAACACACGAAGGTGCTGTAGCAAATCAATCAAATCCTTAGCCATTATTGAATTACAAAGAAGCTTAAAGTTATGTTCAGCAAATAACTTTAGGGATACTGACACATTAACCAACAAATCGTCCATGATCCATACTCCAAGTCTTGGACCTCTCAATCCCTTTTCATCTCTACCTATTAACAATGCACTCTCCAACATAGGCCTTATATCTGCAGGATTATTATCAAAATCCATGGTGATTCAATCACTCAGTTAACTATATATCTATATCAGTATAATTATTAATGTCGCAAGTTTATGTTTCAAGAAGTTCTGACAATTACCCTTCCATTTCACACAGTTCAGTATGTATACCAAAAATATTATTCATAACTTTGTATCATCAATTCCTCTTCCATCTGAGGGAAGTCAACATATATCATACAACCATCAATACTTAGCATCAATACTAAATCCTAATAATATGTCTATATAGAATTAGACAACAAAAACAACAGATTTCAACAGTATAGGAGATGCAAAGCACAGGAAGGCTCGTTGACATAGTTAAGGCGACACAGTTCACACCACAAACATAACTACTTATCTTGAATGAAAACTCTTCTGTTCCTTTCCGTTAACACCCTTGATATCACAAAGTTCAATGGTAAAACAATCGACAACAGAAAGGCATTGGAACTTGACACCTTGATTCCGCTCAGGTCCTCGATTCAGCACGCTACGTGCTAACACACCGCACAGGAAAGCAGGAAATGGGTCACCGTCTGTCAATTTCGTTGAAAGGAGGTACACCGCTCGTTCATACTGCCAGATGATTACTTGTACTGGTATACAGACGCCACTGTATATCATGACATCTCATAATCTTGAGTAATAAATTTCTTGACTTGCGAGTTGCGACTTGCGACTTGAGTTAACAGTTCCCAGTTTAACTGATACTGAATAAGTTTTCCTTGGGCCTGGATACAGCTCTCAAATGTGATGTCTGTCTTTCATATACTAACGCCACTCAGGCTACATGCTAACAGTTGTGAATTAATATCACGCGAATTTCGCGGGTATCTGATCCTATAAAACTAGCACACCACTGTTGCACCCCCGTAAAATTAATAGGAAAATCCGGGAGGTCATTACTGTTGTACCTCCGTCAAGCACGTGAAAGTCAATCATGGCTGTCACTGAAACTGATACAAAGGGTTGGTGTATGGTGCCTTATTGATTATCTGCCAACGTTACTGTTGTGTTGTGGATCTGGTAATGTCTACATTTGATACATACATATATGCCACACAGGCAAACACTGTAGAAGTCTACTGGTAAGCGATGCACAGGTTCTCAATACAAATAGACCACGCCCACCCCGGGGCTATTTCTAAATACGTGTTAAGTTCCCTGTCACACTTGTAATATTAAGTGCGTGTGTTGGTTTAGTCGTTTACACCACAGGTACGTACACAAGAGTCATGGATGGTTGTAAACGACTGGTGACATTTCATATGGGTTTATTCACGTCACAACACATTGATGAAATACACATAGAATACCGTTCACAGCACAACAGAAGATATAAATTACCACATAAGAACTGCGCACTCGGCAGCTACAATGATATCATGATTCATGGCCTAAAGTACTGTCGCGAGAGACGAATGAGTTTGTATTTCGTTTCTATACCCATTGTGTGCATATCAGACAGTCGTGGGAAACCCACTAATTTTACAAGAAATGTTTACAGAACACTGAGACAACACGCAACATCATTCACCTGAAATGGTTTCACAACACGCGGACATTGCACCAACAGACTATCGGAATAATTGATACTAAGTTGCGGATATGTTTACACAGGGCCAGTGTTAACCAAGTATTGTTGTGACTAAGGGAGACTTAAAGTCTGCACAAGGACAACATGAAAGCAGTATGAATACGAAATTATAACGAGAAGAACAACACTGTACGTGCCCCAAAGGACGCACACAGACAGTTTGTCTGGGAGAGGAACAACAAGGAAACGATAATAGAAAAATATTACAGGAAATGTACCCAGGAATGAGGACTGAATGTCTGACGAAAGGAAAACAAACGAATTTTCACATGACCCAAGAAGCGACCCGAAAATTAGCCCTAGGCGATTCAGACAGTATATACTGAACGAAATCTATCGTTCGGGCAATGGTATGAAAAATCATTCCGCCCGCATATACTGGTTCCATATTTCACGAGGAAGATTCAGGCCAAGTGTCAGTGAAATTCATGATATGGACATCAAGGTTAGTGTAATATAGATTTGTACCTTATATCATTATATCTTAACCTCAGTCAGATTATATATACATATTTCCCATATATGTAAATAAATATAACACTGTAATTACCAGTCACGTTTATTATAATATTATATCGCATACTCATAAGTACAGATTGCAATAAACACCATGCAAAGAATTATTATACTTATAAGATCGCACAGTTTCATGAAGTAAATACAAGACACGTTTATTTTGTCTCTTACATTACCTGTTAACCGTACAGTAAACACCGCACAGTCATTCATTATAAGGATAAGATTTCACAGACACAAACACACCGCATGCGGAGCATAGGTTACGGGGTATTTATACGGGATTATCTTTTTATCCATCGCAGTGGTAGAGACCGGGGACCTTTGAGATAACTCAACCTTTGTCTACTACATTGCGGGCGTTAAATTACGGGACAAGCTTTAGAGTAGGGCCGACCGAGATACTGCGACGACACGCATCTCACACGTAATTAACGGCAACAACCTACCAATACTCTACGGGGGTCAGAAAGGAATTTACTAGGCGGTGAAGGGTCTTTCTATCATCGACTACCCACCCAAAAAGAAAGCAGAAAATACCCAGAAGGATTGCTGCATTTCTAATAGCTGTCCACGTGAAATTTAATGATCTGAAGTGGCAGTCGCCAACGGATGATTTTTACAACAAGTGCCTTTGAGAAATTTAATGATCTGAAGTGGCAGTCGCCAACGGATGATTTTTTTACAACAAGTGCCTTTGAGAAATCTTGAGCGGACGTGACAAGAGCCGACGGAACGATTTTGTAAACCATATGCCTACCAAATTTATCGAGATCCTAAATTACATGCAGTAATGGACAGATTCTCCCTGTACAATTGATGCACCAACAAATACGAATATACAACATATTTCCATCATCACCACCACATGAGCAGACTATCAGCACAACGCAAGGACATCTGCATATCAGACGAAGTCTCACCCGCCTAACATTGCGTTCAACACCACACATGAACAAGACACCGTGGACGCTCGGGACAATGTCAACACTCGCATTGTGAAGGACAAAAGAACAAGCCGTGGACACCCGACGAAACTAAGTGAACCGTCCAGTGTTATTGTAGGCAGACAAAGACTTGTCCATTGTGTACAAACAACCAGAGTTTATTGACAGTTAGCGAGAGACCAAGAAACACAAGATATCCTTTTTGTTAGTATTTAGGAGTTACTTAAATTCATCATCATCATCACATCGTGTAGACTTAAGTTTAGTGAGTGTATTTTTTGCCTAACTATTATCTTCTTTTCCAGGCATAGTTAGGTTAGTTCTTATTACATTTGTATTGTTGTAACTGAATGTTGTTATATTTCAGTATTTTAATAAACGTTGTAGTTGTGGTTACATTACCCACACACGTTATTACATATATAGAGGAGGAACGAAAGTGTGCGAAAGAGACATACTGTTCTTCTTCTCTTTCTCTTCTGTTCACTCAGTGTAATAGGGGAGTGGGGGCTCGTTAGTATTATAATATAGAGAGGGAGATAGAGTGGTAGGAGGTATATGTCACGAGATCCAGAATCACTGGGGCTATAGGCTGGGAACTCATCCCAAAGTCTTATATTCACCTTCTCCACTCCTGCTGCTCATCTTCAACCGGGTGCCAGGCGAATCTGAGCCATTGACAAAGCCGGCACCTCACAGATAACTCTCTTTGGTTACCCTCACAGGGGTAACGTTGTGACAAGTACTCTTATTAAACTCAGCGCTATAAAGAATCCTCAATAACAATCCTCTCACAGGAGCTATCATGATTCATGGCCTAAAGTACTCTTATTAAACTCAGCGCTATAAAGAATCCTCAATAACAATCCTCTCACAGGAGCTATCATGATTCATGGCCTAAAGTACTCTTATTAAACTCAGCGCTATAAAGAATCCTCAATAACAATCCTCTCACAGGAGCTATCATGATTCATGGCCTAAAGTACTGTACACTGCAGTTATAAACACTTCCACAATAATTAAAACTGCAGTTTCATACTACGCTGTACCCACAGCGAAAAATCCGTCGACATTTTAAATTCAGCACTGTACAGGCAGTTCACACTTCCCAAAAACACTGTCCTCCTACCCGGTCAAAACGCCCGGAACACTCTCTCCAGATAACACACTCGTCCCGCTCAAAAGCAGTCACGAGACTTTTTCCACTGTTCACACAACACAAACAATTGCGGGCTAGCAGCGAGCTTCTCTCACCCAACTCAAAACAATACAGAATAACTATATCAGCGCTTTTCACGCTGTCTGTAATCTGTCTCTCGAAACTATCACGAGATACTCTCTAAATAATTCGATAGCTAACAAGCAACTAAGTGCTATAACTCAAAATCTATTTCAACTACTGACATACTCCAGTTTACTTCCCCTTACACTAAAACTGTTCGTTACAGTTTGATAGATTGTCTATTACCAAAAGATAGTCGTATAGACAGGCTGGACTAGAGAATTCACTCATTCCAGAGACATATCTTCACCTTAATCTATTCACTCGTGGAATCTATTCTAACTCTTTCTTTCTCAGATAACCCCACTTTTTCTGTTCTATTCAGACGGCACCAAATATATCTCTAATACCTATCTAAATGTACGACAACAATATCCAACAAATTCCAAGTGCTCCAACCACTGGAAGATGTAGAGAATACAGAAGATTATTGGCAGCAAATCAAAACTGTATGGAATGAGACATGTGAAGAAATACTGGGGAAAAGGGAACGACAACAAAAACATGGATAACAACAGACACCATCAATAAGATAAAAGACAGAAAAAACAAGAAAGCAGATTTAAACACAAGCAAAACCAGAAGTTCCAAAGCCAAGGCTCAAGAAGTGTACACAGAAGCAAATAAAGAAGTAAAAAGAAGTATCAAAAGAGACAAGAGGAAGTATATTGAGGAGTTGGCAAGAGAGGCAGAAGATGCTGCAGCCGAAGGAAATATGAGAGAACTGTATAGCAGCACAAAGAAGCTAACAGGGAAATACAAGCAAACAAGTTGCCTCATAAAAGACAAGAATGGAAAACTGCTCAGCAATATACAAGAGCAAATGAAGAGGTGGACAGAATATTTTGAGGACCTTCTCAATAGACCAGCTCCACAAAAGCTCCCGGACATCCAGCCAGCAGAAGAAGAGCTACAAATTAACGGTGAAAGACCAACGAAGGACGAAATAAAGAAAGCCATAAAGCTTCTAAGAGATGGAAAAGTGTCTGGTCCTGATTGCATTCCAGCAGTGGCCATCAAAGCAGATATCGACACGGCTACAGAGATATTATATAAATTACTTGGTAAAGTCTGGGAAAAGGAAGAGATACCAGCAGTATGGAAGGAAGGATATCTGGTTAAGGTACCTAAGAAGGGAAATTTACAAGAGTGCACAAATTATCGAGGAATAATGTTACTATCAGTGCCAGGAAAAGTATTAAACAGGATTATCCTTGAGAGATTAAAAGAGTCCATAGACAAGAAACTGAGAGATGAACAAGCAGATTTTTGACAAAATAGATCATGTACAGACCAGATAGCCATTTTGAGAATAATAGTTGAACAAAGTCTGGAATGGAATTCACACTATACATCGGATTTGTGGACTACGAAAAGGCTTTTGACAGTGTAGACAAAGAATCACTTTGGAAATTGATGAGGCATTATGGAGTTCCCCTGAAGATCATTAATTTAATAAAGAAAACATATGAAGACATGACATGCAGAGTTCTTCACGAAGGACAGCTTACAGAACCGTTTGGGATAAGAACAGGAGTGCGACAGGGATGCCTCTTGTCTCCATTTCTTTTCTTACTAACAATAGACTGGGTTATGAGATCATCGACAACGCACAACAGAAATGGAATCCAGTGGACTCTGGCTAAGCAGTTGGATGATCTGGATTTTGCTGATGACTTGGCTCTTCTGTCCTATAACCGGAATCAGATGCAGGACAAATTGAAAACACTCGATGAGAGGTCACAGCAATTGGGTCTGAAAATACACAGGGAAAAGACAAAAATAATGAGAATAAATGCAGGTAAAGATAACAGGGTTGAACTTGAAGAAACACCAATACAAGATGTAGAATCGTGCTAATATATTGGCAGCAATATAGACAAAGTTGGAGGGACAGACAGTGATATCAAAATAAGAATACAAAAAGCAAGAGGAGCTTTCATTGCATTGGGAAATATATGGAAATCAAGAGAATTCGGATCCAACACGAAAATAAGAATCTTCAACTCAAATGTGAAGTCAGTCCTATTGTATGGCTCTGAGACATGGAGAACAACAAAGACAACAACCAAAAAGCTACAGACTTTCATAAATGGGTGCTGGCGTAGAATAGAGGGATTAAAATGGTATGACAAGGTTACCAACGTGGAACTGAGGAGAAGAACTAGACAAGTGCCAGTGGAACAAGAGATGAGAAGAAGACGATGGCGATGGATAGGACACACACTGAGGAAACCTGTTGATAGCATTACAAGACTGTCCTTGTTCTGGAACCCCCAGGGCAAGAGAGGCAGAGGTAGACCAAGAAGCACATGGAGAAGAGAGCTGGAAACAGGTGAAAATGATGAGGAGAACGTGGAAAGAACTTGAGATGATGGTACGTGACAGGAGGACTTGGCATGTGTTTGCTGAAGGCCTATGCTCCTTTGGAAGTGGAGGGTTATGAATGGATAAGCTCCACTCTCGAGTCAAAGTCTTAAACCCAGCGTCACAGTCACACAACGTCACAAAATGTTGACCCCCTCCGCCCTCACAGCGTGACGTCATATGTAGACGACCCCTTTTGCCATCTGTCAGTTGTCCATTGACAATGTCTTTGGGGATGCGATCATCTTCAATGCGGCGGACATAGCCTGGACAGCGTAATCTGCGCTGTCTAAGCAGTGTATACCGGCTTTGAAGGCCAGCGGGTGACAGCACGTCGACATTTGTCACTTTGTCCTGACACGAAATATCAAAGATGTGGCGTAGACACCACATAAAGGAAGGTATTGAGCCTCCTTTCTAGCTTTGCATAGGTTGTCCATATCTCGCTGCCATATAAAAGCGTGTGATGATGATGAAGTAGTATGCATTACTGTTAGTGACGTTTTTGAGTAATTAAATTAAGAAAATTAAATAGGATGGGAAAGGAGAATATAAAAAGAGTAATGACCTGCAATTTTGACAGGGAAATATTAATATGATGATTAAAATAAGAGGAGTGGAGACATATTGCAAATGCTTCCTCTGCTATTTCCACTCCTACCATAATTTTTAAACTAGTTATTAATTCATATTTTTTATTTTTAAAATGTGTTTAAAAAAACATACGATATTTAATTTCATATCTTTCTTATTTTTAATGGGTTCATGAAAGGGATGCTTTTGTTTTCCAGTGGAAAAAAATTTGAGGCGTTGCCAATGACGGATGTCATTGAGACGGAGTTTTTAACACGTCAGAACTTGATTAAGGCGTGGAGCGTTGTGACAAATTTCCTTGTACAGGTAACATAACTAGATGTGTGTTGTGCACGTAACATAACTAGATGTGTTTTGTACAGGTAACATAACTAGATGTGTGTTGTGCAGGTAATATAACTAGATGTGTGTTGTGCAGGTAACATAACTAGATGTGTGTTGTGCAGGTAACATAACTAGATGTGTGTTGTGCAGGTAACATAACTAGATGTGTGTTGTGCAGGTAACATAACTAGATGTGTGTTGTGCACGTAAAATACAGACTCTATTTCAGCGGCCGGCAACCCAGGAGTTGTGGGGATCTACTTCAGAAATACTGAGGCAGGGTTGCCAGATGAAAATTGTGAAAGAAAGCCAAACACCTTCACAAAAAAAGCCAAAAAAAGACAAACACATTTTTAAAAAGCCAAAAAAGGCCAAACTATTTAAATAGATTATTCTTACTCCCGTCACAAAAAAGCTCCAGATCGAGATCATGAATGATATCCCCGCTGGAACCTTGGACATATACTTTGTCAGAAGTAAAGTGTTTTAACTTTTGTGACGATGCAGCGAAGTCCTTACAACATTTATTCGAAAACAACAGTTAGGCTCTGATTTTTACAAAAGCGTCAAGCAGATGCAGCGGCATTCTGTTTCTTGCTTTTATCTTAATTAATGGTACAAGAGAGAATATACTCTCAACTATAGCATTACTCACTGGGGTTATTAGATATGCAAGGGCAAATGCAGCGAACTATTTAAATGCCTTATGTTGGAGTACACCAATCCAAAACAGTTCATATTCTGTGAGGGTCCATCTTTCTTAAATTGTGGTTCTTCTCTCAAAGCAACAAAAGTTATTATTCTGTATTGCTCTTTTATTATGATGATGTTGTTTTCTACAACGTGTATAAAAGGTAACTCTGAACATGGGGGATTTGTAATAATACAAATAGCCCCTTCAGTCATAAATGACTATGGAAATGCCCCCTGAGGTGACAGCACTCGGCTGCTTATTTTTCTGGTGTTCCTTTTGACTTTTTCTCCTCTCTTCTGCTTTATGTGAGAGCTTTATTTCTCCCAATCTGATGTAGCGCCATAGATAGCATCGCCATTTGGTGTGATCGGCAGCATCATCCTCTCAGGTTGCTGGATGTATGTCCAGTGCCTTCATGTCTCTCTTGCACACATCTTTGAATCTCAACTGCGGTCGCCCAACTGTTCTTTTGTCATCTGCCAGTTGTCCGTAGAAGATATTTTTCGGAATGAACCATCTTCCATGCGGCGGACATGGCCAAGCCAGCGTAGTCTGCGCTGTCTAAGCTGGCTTTGAAGGCCAGCACGTGACAATACCTCAACATTTGTCACTTTGTCTTTCCACGAAATACCGAGGATGTGGCGCAGATACCACATATGGACGATATTGAGCCTTCTTTCTTGCTTAACATAGGTTGTCCATGTCTCGCTGCCATATTGAATTGTCCTGGAGACGCAGGCGTTATATACGGCAGCTTTGGTCTTTGTTGCGAGTTTGGAGTTTCCCCAAACACGCGTTGTGAGGTGGGCAAAGGTAACTACAACTTTGTCAATCCGGCTGTCAATTTATGTGTCCAGAGAGAGTTTGTTGTTGATGGTAGACCCTAGCTATGTGAAGTGGTTCTGCCAATTCATAGTTATCGATAGTGATAACTGGTGCAAAATCCACATCCTGACTCAGCACATTTGTTTTCTTTAGACTTATTGTGAGGCCAAAGTCCTTGCATGCTTGGGTGAAGCGATTCATCAAGCCCTGAAGCTACTGTTGACTTTGAGTGACGACTGCAGCGTCTTCAGCGAATAAAAAGTGTCTTATAGTGACTTTTCTGATTTTTGGCTTTGCCTTCAGCCTTGTTAAACATTCATCTGACCTAGTGTGAAGGCATCTTCCTTCAGGGAGGCCTTAAAGCCTTGTTCAAAATTATTACAGGGCTCAGTTTTGACAAGCCTTGAAAAGTATCTCTAGCTGAGGGAAGTCTACGTCTAACTTGACTGAGAGATTCTTCTTGCATAGACAAACATCTTGCCTTGACATTTTCTTGTTCTTGATGGGCCTCAACGCTTTGTTTTGCTGAAAAAGAACATTCAATTTTTCAAATTATTATATCACAGGCGTAGCAAACACAAAGCACAGGTAGTTTTTGTGAATGGACAAAATTTACTTTAAAAGCTGTCATGAAGTTGGTAAAAGATATTTTGTGGAGTTGTTTACACCTGGATCCCTAGCAACAAGGAACGAATTTAGCTCGGCTCTTCAGTACGGGAAAACCCTTTGGTCAGAAATATTCCATGTGGGACCCAAAAATGCAGCAACAGAGAATGCAGTCAGCGACCCATAGCTTGACTGCTTGCATCAGGGTCAACGAACCAGAGCTAACCAAGACCCCATTCCACCTCCAAGTGGTGGTCCTGGAAACAGGCTGCATCACTGCAGTCTGGCAGAGAGAGTAGAGATCGAAGTGGGAAGGCAAACCCGGTCCCAAAAAATGCCGTGCTGAAGTCGGATGTGTCGGCCGAAAGGTGCAGACATCGCAGCTTCGCTGTAAACGGACACAACGCGACCAACGTCCTTTTCAGGACGAACGAGGAAGAAATATTCCATTCGGGCAATATCATTTGTCGAATCTGACAGGTAGATTTAGGCAAAAATCAAAGCAACAACAGTGTGGAATGAACTCAAAATCTACCACAATAAAGCAGCACTTGAGCAGAATCTATGGAATACTGTATTGTATTGCTACTTAACATTATTGTGGAGATATTTGAATTTTGAGAGATCGAGACCAGACACAGACACGCAACTGGCGTAGAATTAATTTCATAACGAAATGAAAAACACTCGAAATAAAGTCATAATCTTGTACAATAAAGCAGAGATTGTGCTGACTCTAAGGATATTCTGTTGGGAGTGCTATTTATAGTCAGTATGAAGATATGATGAAATATTGCTTCATACCTTGTATAATGCACAAACTACCATTTTTGACATCACGGATTGAGAGGCAAAAAGGGCTGTAACGTAGTTGTCTCTCGGAGATCCACGCGATTTCCATATAGTAAAAATCCCATGAAATTCAAAACCACACACACACACACATTACTCTACGAGCTAACAGCCTGTATAAGAGTTGATCTGCATGCATCAAAGCCTCGACATACAAGAAGGAACAAAAACTGCTATAGTGAGTCAGCTATCTTTTTAAGCGACGTTGTGTGAGCCTGAGGGTATGTAGAATACATTTATCGTTTGTTAGCTAATATAATTTGCACATTATTATATATATATATAATGGGGGTTCATGTGCATTTTTGTGCATGACTCTTTGTCATTATTCCTGCTAGTGCCGGTAGGAAGATTGGTCTCCTTGATATAACCACAATCCTAAACCAGCATTGGTGAAACGAGAATCATTCTCAGGACTGATGATGACTCACAATGAAGCTATCAGCCCTTTCCAAAGCTGGCTTGTACTGCTGAACATCTGAAGACAGAGACAAGACAGTAGGTCATATGGTATTTGTTTGACAAATACCGTACATTGAGCTTGTCGTGTTACAGGTTCATTCTGTAAGTGGATCCATCATTATCTGGATTTAACATAGAGTCTCAAGAACCAGGAACCAACACATTACTAACGTGGACCGCCACTGCTACCTGGCTTCCACATTGTGCTGGTTAAACTGGGAGCAAGATTTCAACTTTGTGTCTTAGTGGACTATGACTGCTAGCTGACCTAAGCATTGCTGCATCAAGGATCAGAAGCAACTCCTCAGTTAAGTGATGAAACCAAAGATACCGCAACAACAAACAAACCAACGTAGTGTCTAATTATGAGAACAGACACAAGGGATATAAACACTTGTTTGTGTAAATAGTTTTATTGTGCCCGATGTATCTTCAAAACTGTAACTGATTCATAAATATATATAACAGCATTTTTTTGTACACAAATTTCATTTTTTTTACAATAATCAAGTAGGCATTACATTAATTGATTTGCTGTCACGTCCTGACCTTCAATTTACCATCTCGCCACATAAGAAGAGCTCAGCAGAAGTGAAAAAGCTCTCAGCTCAGTCCAGTTCATTAAAATATTAAACATAACCTTTTCTCATACCAGCCACCCAGTAGATGGGGCTTTTTCAAATGGAAGAGGAGTAGCTCGAGCAGTTCAAATTGTGTATCTGTGTTCATAGCGCAAAACAATTCTATATCCGATTGTCGTCTCAACTCACTATGAAGAACCCAGTGAGGTATTTCTGACAATTATAATCCGATATGCAATGGTATTGAATGTACACAGCCAGCGAATTGCAGGTACATTTCAGTTGCACACAGAGAGGAGACATCTTTCAATCTAGACCACACTGAGTTATTACAACCAACCATGATTTACGCACCATCCGATGCAAAACCGATGCAGTTTGTCAGACTCTGGTTGCTTTCGTGGCTATACTGTCATAAATACATACCCTCCATGCTCAAAACCAGATATACAAAAATGCAAATAATCAATAGGTCATATTGTATAAGATGATTGAAAAAGGAGCTAAGATATGTATACGACCGTATATAATGATGGGTTGATATTTAATATTAGCTTCATTCGTTATGTTTTTCTTGTTAATGTAATTAAAAACATGCATACTTCTTTCAGCGCAAGCAATATTAGCATGTAAAAAATAAAGCGCCAAAAAAAAAAAAAAAAAAAAAAAATAAGCCAAACGATACTTTTTGACGCCATTCAATTGATTTAGAAAGCAAAAAAAAAAAAAAAAAAAAAACGCGAAAAAGGCAAACGAATTTTATATGTCTTCATCAGCTCAGAAACTTGCAAATTTGCCTTTAAGTTTCGACGCCAACAATGTTTTAAAAAGTCACAAAAATAAAGGCCAAAAAGCCACACAAAAATTTTTGACGCCAAGCAATGTTTAAGTAAAAGCCAGATTTGTGGTGGCAACCCTACCTTGAGGTCTCTACGATCTACCTTGATAAAATCATGCCTGTTTCCAGGTATCAGAGTATTTAGACTTAGGAATAAGTACAGCATATATGTAACTTTAATCTCTGCTGCATGATCTGCTTCCTGCAATCCTATCAACAGAGTGATGGGAAATTAAAACTAAATATTTTACCGAGTACTTCACATCTCACGAATAAAGTGAATTACAGTAAGCTAACTGGCGGGTTTTCACCGGGAACGCGGTGAAAGTACTTTTAAACCTGGGGACACCGCTCTTTTAAGTGCCGGTTTGAAGGGGCTACTCATATCAAGATCGACTGGTTGTCGATTAAAGTATTGTTTGAAGTGTTGGTTGTTCTTTTTATTATTTTTTTTTTCACGTAGTTTATCATCATTCTCTCTAACACCTTTTCTTAATTTTATTCTCCCCCTTTCTTCATCGATATCAGCTTCTTCCTGGTCCTCTACATTATAACCACAGTAGCCTGTCTGTCTGGTTTACATAGTCTGTAGAATTTTAACTTGTGTGTACAGAGAAGACTCCTCCGGGTTGTTAAGCCTCTATTACACGGTCACGATCACAAACTTCACCTGCAGCATTTTTCAAACAGCCCATAATGTCAATTTTGGCAGTGTGAGCTTCCAGAAAACACTGGGTTTATTTTCACGTTTATGTGCCCCTAGTCAGCTTATGTTTACCGCACTTTAATGTACGTATGTTTGTGAAGTTAAAAATATGAGCAATGTGGTTATAAATACAATTTCTAATTTTAAAAGGTGTTTATCACATTTTTGTGAAGAGTTACCTTTGATATTATATACATTAAGCCTATAAGCAATTCTTTATCCTGGCCGGCATGAAATAAGACAGTGCCTGCCTTCTTTGCTAGAAAAGATGGTGTTTGGTACGATTAGGTCATCAAAAAAATGGGTTGATAGATCGGCTGTAGTTCTTAAAACAGCATAGCTAAATTATTACACATGCTAATAGAATAGACGAAATGAAATATTCAATCTTCCCATAACGGCGGACATGAACGCACGAGAAATAAAATGACAAAAGGTCAAGGTTCAAAATGTATCATCTCAGTAGTGGGTTGGAAAGGACATCTTCTTGGAGAAATGGTCGCTGCTTAACATGGTCAGTGGCTATAACGCCGTATGGCGTCTTGTCATGCGGTGCCCCAACTCTGGTTCATGCTTTCCTTCTCAGCTCCATAGTTATCCGCCTAGTTGTTCTTGGTCGGGCCTTTCTGTCGTCTTCCTTCTGAGGTCCATAAAATGGCAGTTCTGGTGTGTCGCTTCTCAGGACATACTTACTTACTTAGTCGTTCCCCTTCTACCGTGAGGTGTAGAGGTTTGGAAGAGAGAGCGCCAGACCATTCTATCAGCTGTCTTCTTCCTGGCTTGGTTCCATTCTAGTCCTCGGTCCTTCAAAGATTGTCTAATGTTGTCCTCCATGCGGACTCTGGGTCGTCCTGGAGGTCTGGATCCCTGGCTCTTTGTTTCCCATTCTTGTCGTGGTAGCCGATCTTCTCCCATTCTGCAGACATGGCCAAACCATCTTAGTTGGGACTGTTCTATTTGGGTCTGCAGCGGATGGGATTTTAGGCCTTGACGAATCGTCTGGTTGCGGACCATGTCTCTTCTTGTTACTTCAACCACTTTCCTCAGATACCTCATTTCTGAGGTTTGGATCTGGCTTTTGTGGGTTGTAGTCATTGCCCACGACTCGCATCCATATGTCAAGACTGGGACATAGGTGGAGCGGTATACAGCCATCTTCGTTTTCTTACCAACCTCTTTCTTGCTGAGGAATCCACGATTTATGGCCTGAAAAAGTCTCCCAGCCGCTGCTTTTCGAGTGGCCAACTCTTCTTTGATGCCTCCCTTTCGGTCTATAATAGCTCCGAGATATTTAAAGTGGTCGACCTGCTCCAGGACCTGTTCTCCCAACTTAATCTGATGTTTTCTTTCTTCTCGTGATATCACCATGGATTTTGTTTTAGAGCTGCTTATGACCATCCCTCTCTTCTCCAGCTCTTCCTTCCAGACTTGCAGGTTGGATTGGAGATGTGCCTCTGATTTAGCAATCAGGGCAACATCATCAGCAAATGCCAGCTCCGAAATATAGACCTGTCTCATCTTCCAGTACCCCACTGAATACTTTCTTGTTCTCTCCTTACATGCCTTGATGACATCGTCCATAAGGAGTATGAAGAGGTAAGGTGATAGGATATCACCTTGTCTTACACCAGTGGTGGTCCTGAACTCTTCTGACTTATGGTTTGCTGTCCTCACATAATTTCTGCAAGACTTGTAGAAGCTCTGTATAGCATGAATCAGAGGTGCTGGAATATTCTTCCTTGCCAAACAGTCCCAAAGTTTGCTCCAGGGGACCCTGTCAAACGCCTTTTCCAGATCTATGAAACAAAGATGGATCTCACTCTTATACTCAAGGGCCTTTTCACTCAGCTGTCTGAGTGTGAAGATTAGGTCTTGAGTACTTCGGTTTGCTCGGAATCCGCACTGGACCTCATCCAATTGTGGCTCAGCTAGGCGTCGGAGTCTCTGCTCTAGGATTCTAGAGTAGATTTTACCAGGGACACTGAGAAGGGATATGCCTCTATGGTTTCCACATTGTCGATTGTCACCCTTTTTGAAAATTGGTGTTATGATGGCAATCTCCCAATCCTTTGGTATGGTCTTGTTGCACCATGCTGCCTGTAGGACCTTTAAGAGTAATAGGTCGCCTGATGCTCCCATGTACTTAACCATTTCTGGTGTTATACCATCATGCCCTGCTGCTTTGCCCATCTTGATTTTCTCTAGTGCTGCCCTCAGTTCTTCCATCTTTATGTCATCTTCACCATCATTGGTTTCCTCTTCTGTGCTAGTGGTTATCATTTCTGATGCTTCACCATGCTCACCATCCAGGAGTTCTGAGAAATATTCTTTCCATCTTTCCATTACTTCCTTCGGGGCAGTAAGCAATTTGCCTTGCTTGTCCTTTATAAATTTGAGAGGGCATTGTTTTTCTTTCCTCATGTTCTTTAGGGTCTTATAGAACAATTTCTGGTTTTCTTGTGCATCTTTTTCTAGCTTTTCTCCAAATTCTTCCCAGGACTTCTGTTTTGCTGCTAGCACTTTGTTCTTTGCTTCTGTTCTGAGTGTCACATATTCTCTATATTTTTCCATTTGTCCTGTTGTGTTTTTAGCTCCTAAGTATTGTTTCCATGCCATTTTCTTCTCTCTTATTTTCTCTTTGACTTCCTCTGTCCACCAAGGTGTCCTCTTTCTCTGGTTCCCAAGTCGGACTTCACCGCATGCTTCTGCAGCAGCTGTCTTTATGATATCCTTGAATTTATTCCAGAGGGTTTCCAAGTCATCAGGTCGTTCTTCTGTGTTGCTCACTGCTGTAGCAATAAGCCCCTGATATCTGGTCTTAATTTCTGGCTCTCTCAGCTTGTAGGTCCTAATGCTCATTTCTCCTGCTCGTTTACTTGGTTTCTTGCGTGATGTTGGGCAGTTCCTAGGCTGAGCAACTCTTTCAGTTGTTCCTTTGATTGTTAGCAGGTAGTGATTTTTTTTTTTTTTTTTTTTTTTTTTTTTTTGCGTTCGCCCGCTAATACTCGAGGCGAAATCTCAGGTTATTATTTATGTCTAACCTGACATTGATTTTACGTGAGTATCCCTTTATTTCTTGTACAGAGACAGGTGTCCCTCGCCATTCAGGCAAATACTCGCCGATTTCGGAGGTACCCATTGCAGCTGGGTCGGCTCAGGAGCCGCCAGTCCCTGGTCGACGACACTCCTTCAAATGTTCTCGCCAGGTCTCGAGTTAATCCAGTCCAAATCCCGGTCGACGAAAAATCCTCAAATGCCGTCGCCCGGGTTTGATCCTGTATCACCCGGTCGCCAGAGCGGTGTTGTAACCACTACGCTAGCGCGGCTCCCGAGGTAGTGATCACTTCCAATCTCTGGCCCCCTCCAGACTCTTGCATCTCGGACATATCTGAATGAGCTTCTCCGAACAATGGCATAGTCGATCACTGACTTCTCATTCTTGGTTGGTTCACATCTAGTGTATGCATGTATGCGCTTATGGGGGAACTTTGTGTTTGTAATGATCAGATTCTGCTCACTGCAGAATCTAAGGAGTCGCTTTCCATTGTCATTGAGAGTATCTTCTCCATATCTTCCGATAACTCCACCCCATCTAGCATGGTCATTTCCAACTCTGGCATTAAAATCTCCGAGCATAATAACTTCATCTAGGCAGTCATCCACTGTCCTTTGAAGCAGCTCGAAGAATTCCTCCTTGACCTCTGCTCTCTCATCCTCATTTGGCCCATACACTATGACCAGGTTGACTATGGTTTCTCCTTCTTTTAGTTTTACAACCATAATGCGCTCCGAGACAAAGTTCCATCCCTTGATACTATCTTTTTGATTTTGGGCCACAATGCAACCCACGTTCTCAGGACATGCCATACCCAATTACGGAATCCGTAATTATATTGGTGTCCTCATATTACATCAGTGCTGTCGAATTTCTTAGTTATCTCAACTCTGGTTTGTGGCTGTCAGCATCAAGCTCTCCTCTCCAGCTCTTAATTGCCATATTCTCTAGTTGTTTTGTAGTTACAATCTTGTCTAGTTGTTTCTTGATTCTTCTCTTCTGGTTCTATACTAATACATCGCCGTCTTGGCGTTTGCTTTACATGTATTGTGTGCAAGACGTCTGTAAATTCATTTGCGATAGTCGAGGTAAGTTGTAATATGTAAATTTTATCATTTTACATTTTTGCATTTAGCGTGTGTAAACTGCATATAGTTGTACAGGTTCAAGGAGGCTGGCAAACTCAGCATATAAAATGATTGGATTCATGAACCACCACTTCAAGAGCTGATGCCCATTTTTCCTCACAAGGAACCCAAAAAGCAGAGGTAGTGTGACGTATAATGGAAATAGAGTCTACAGTAATCTGACAGTCTTTATAATCCCGTTAGCGCTCTATGATTTGCTAGCTAAAACCATGCATTTACTGCCCGTGGTTACTCACACAAGCTTATTTGCGTCCCACCTCTTTTCTTTGAACATAAGCAAACGAAGTGTTTACAAACTTTCGTGACCTGCCTGTCATAACAGGTAGCGAATCAGGTTTGTTTACCTCGTCTTCCCACGCGAGCTGATCTGTCAATCACACGATACATGAGAGACAGATTTTGAAAAGGCTTTTGACAGTATACATAGGGACAGTTTATGGAACATACTGAGGGCTTATGGAATTCCAAGCTGCATAGTGTCAATCATAAAAACCCTCTATGCCAACTTTAAGTGTTGCCTTGGGCAACATGAACGCACGAGAAATAAAATGACAAAAGGTCAAGGTTCAAAATGTATCATCTCAGTAGTGGGTTGGAAAGGACATCTTCTTGGAGAAATGGTCGCTGCTTAACATGGTCAGTGGCTATAACGCCGTATGGCGTCTTGTCAAGCGGTGCCCCAACTCTGGTTTGAGGTGAAGACAGGAGTACGACAGGGATGCTCCTTATCAACCACTCTATTTTTAACAGTCATAGACTGGGTGATGCGCCAGACAACAGAGGGCAGTCCAAGATGAATAAGATGGACTACATTTTCTACATAAGAAGATCTGGAATATGCAGATGACATTGCACAACAAGCACATTCAAATCAACATATCCAGGAAAAAACGGATAGACTTAATAAGTATAGCCAGCAGGTGGGCTTGAACATCAATCTAAAGAAGTAATAGGTCATGACGATCAATGTGAGCAGCCCTGAGCCCATATCAGTAAGGAATCAGCAACTGGAACAGACAGACACCTTCACATACCTAGGATGCATATTAACACCAGACGGCGGAGCAAGCAAAGACATCAACAACAGAATGAACAAAGCAAGAACAGCCTTTTTTAGTCTAAACAACATCTGGAAGTCCTCTCAGTACAGCACAAGCACAAAATTAAGATTATATCAGAGCTGTGTGCTTTCTGTGCTTCTCTATGGTGCGCAATGCTGGAGAGTTACAGAGAAGGAAATGTCGAAATTGTCCTCTTTTCACACCACATGCCTAAGAAAAATTCACCGAATCTTTTGGCCGAATACCATCACCAACCAAGATCTGCTTACTCGGAGCAAGCAAGAGGACATGCACACCATCATAGCTGGCAGACGCTGGAGCTGGGTTGGCCATGTCCTCAGAAGAGACCCCGATGCCATCACAAGAACAGCTATGCTATGGAGCCCTGAAGAAAAACGAAAGAGAGGCCGACCAAAAACAACTTGGCGGAGGACTGTGGAGGCTGAGATGCAAAGAATGAACCAGTGTTCGGGCATTGTACAAAGGATGGCCACCGACCGAGCAAAGTGGAATCAATTTGTTGTTGCCCTACAAGACGCCACCAGGCGTGATGGCCACTGACTGCTTTGACGGTCGGCGGCTAAGTATCAAAGGCGAAGAAGCACGCAGTTCTAGAACCATTGCGCTAAATGTATTATTAGCATTCGTGAGGATTTTTCATTCTGATTTTTTGGTAATAAAAATTAGTGCTTACGTGTTTAAAAGTGTTAGCTTTTACCATTATAATTCACTTAGATTTTCTAGCTGGTAAAACTAGTGAAATAAAATAACGCGTAGCTATTTCATACCAGATGTTCAGTTATAATGTTAATTTTCACCATACGCTTTCTCACACAAGAAGAGACGGTTTTAGTTGACTGATTTACATGCTAGGCGCTACTGATAGTGACAGAAAAGAATTCACGCTTATTTCATTGCGCCTATTTATTATAAGTGCCTATTATTCATTATCATACGACTAAACTATCAGAGACCGACCAAATTAAAAGCTACTTAAGCGACGTGCGATAGTGTAGGCATAAAAGAAAAACACCGTGTGCCTTTTAAATTTAGTCAGGACTGACGGAGTGGATAAGAGACCGTCTTGTCCCCGTCTGTGTGTATGTATATAGCTATATGGAGGAGTAGCATTTTTCCATAATTGTTTTCTTATATCCCTAGCAGACCTGATCACAGGGGCGTCTAGCGGTTTTTTTTCTTCTGATTGGTAAATGTTGTCTCTTTTTCTTGGCTTGTGCGTCACCAAGTTCATTTGTGAGCGAGATTTGCCAAAGATACCTGAGAAACATTTTAACATATAAATTTAACTGGACTTACCAAACACAGCAATATTTTTCAATTTTATCAGCCCACTGGGGTGTGCAGAGATAACATTTATTCCCGACTTCTGACAGTCGTATTCAGCGAAGCATCCAGAAATTTACGCTGTTTCAGAATCGGCGCTCTAACATAGAGTCAGCCGATAGGATTATCATCATTTATCAATTGTAACATTTTAGCAACCAGATGTTTCCCAATACTGGAAGTATTTTCCTCTTTTAACTGTGAACCCCAAGATCACGCTCTTGCATCAACTGTTGGCGGTGACATTTTGTTCATCCAGGAAAAACCCACACCAGATTCGGCGTTCACCTCAATAGGCTTTGTTTTGTTAGAGGATGAACTGGGGCCAATTTGGGAAGCGAACCTGACCTTACATATATTCAGGAAAATTGTATTTCCAAGGGATATCACCAAGAGTAGGTAAGACTGATTGAGTAGCCACTGTATGAAAGAGAGAGTGAATATTTTTCTTTGTTACAGGGAATTTACCAACATTGGATTTGCTTAAACTTGTTTACTTTACTGGGTAGCATATAGTAGGAACGTGTTTACTTTACTGTCTACTCTGTAACATAGTGCAAACCTTCGACCTTTGGGTTATTAACTTTTTGGGTTCTTTTCTCCATAGGGGGAGGGCACATTTATTCTGCTATTTCATTTGAATGTAAATCTTTTTTTTTTTGTGTTATTTGATCTGTCTTTAGATAATTGGTGTTGTCAAGTTTAAATGATAATAAACAACAAAGAAACTGGGGGGGGGGGGGGGAGAATAGTGTGATTCGCTTGCATAGCTAGGCGGGGTTTTCGCACGGAAGGTCCTGGGTTCGAGTCCTGGGTAAACCACTCACGTCTGTAGTTTTTCTGTTGTCTATTGTTCTACTTCTTTATTTCTTACGAGGGCCTGAAAACATACTGTTACCGGTGGATTTTTATTTAGTGTACTGATATTGACAAATGATGTTGTCAGGTCTGTCGGGCTTACAACCTGTGGTCGACGTATTTCTTTGTAACGCGAATCTGCTGTGGGCCGTTTAGCCTTGGCGTATGGTGCTGATAGTTGAGCTCGGTAACACTGTTTAAAGGGTCAATGCAGGATGACCAACTGGCACGGATAAACACTGTACTCGTTGGGAGAGTTAGTGTTAACATATTTATTCATGACGAAAACTTTACATCCAAAGTTTACAGACATTCTTCATCAGCAATGGTCATGGTAGAAAAGTGTACATAGCATAATTACGATTCATCAAAGGCGTTGACTGACTGCACCAACCGTTACCACTTCAAGGTTAACGGATTAGTGATATACATGGTTCTGACGAAGTGACCATGTTAGGATTCTTTATATAGTTATTTATATTCCTTTACGCTTCAATCAGCTCCTAGCGTTAGAGGGACACACTAGCAACTTGACACATCTGGTCAAGTTGAAGCTCTGCCATAACGGTACAGGAGACGAAGTATTGGAGGCAAGATACTTAAAACGAGCCGTTTCTGGCTAAATACACTGACAAACAACATTTTTCTTTCTTATATAAGAATAAGTGTTCTTATGTCAGTTTTTTGCGCTGATTTCAAATTTGAAATCCGTTTATCTCTATCACGTCAGGTTTTTAAGATATTTGTGAATACATATATTTTTGGGAAACCGTTATGTGCTCCGTTTCATTTTTACTACATAACTTATTAAAAATTAATAAAATGCAAAATAATTCCACTTTTTATACTGCTAAAAGATGCATGACATATGTTACGCTATTTTTCCAATAGTTACTGTATTTTGAAATAATTCTGAGCGAAATATGGCTTCTAGAAGTTGTAGAAATTCAGCTGATCTGTTCTGTTACGTGTGCGGATATTTTACCGATCGTGTTCACCAGAAAAACTTTACACCATTACTAAAGAAAGCATATGAACTTTATTTCGATTCGAAAGTTGATGATGCAAATAAATCTTGGAAGCCAAATGCAGTTTGTTCGACTTGTGCAAATACATTGGCAGGTTGGTTACGAAAATCGCCGAAGCATAAGTCGATGCCTTTTGGAGTGCCAGTAATATGGCATGAACAAGACAAATCACGCTACTGATTGTTACTTCTGCTTGACAAATATCCATGGTTTCACTTTTAAAACTAGAAAGTCTGTGGTTTATCCAAATATTGAATCGGTTTCGAAACCAGTGTCTCGTGATCCAATCACGTGTCCGATCCCAGTTCCACCAGAACAATATCCGTTGGACGTCAATGAACCATCAGAAAGTGATAGTTTACCTGCTTCAGAAACTAATTCTGACTCGGATTATATACCGGTGAATGATGGTGTTCACTTAATTAACCTTTCAGATCTAATACGTGATCTCGCTCTTACCAAAGGACAAGTGGAATTACTCGGTTCGCGACTCAAAGAATGGAATCTTTTAGCGCCCAATACTTTGATATCTAAATTTCGTCATAGACACAGAGAACTTGTTCAATACTTTGAGATGGATGATGACATTTGCTATTGCAAAATTCCAGTCGCCTACTCTGTTCATATGAAAGAAACTTATGACAATATGGCTATACTTTTGGCAAAAATAAAGTACAATGACTACCAATGGCGGATTTGTGGAGACCTAAAGGTCATTGCAATTCTCACGGGCATGCAGACTGGGTATACTAAATTTTGTTGCTTCCTATGTGAATGGGACAGCCGCAACAGACAGGAACATTATGCAAGAAAGGTGTGGCCTATCAGGGATCGTATGCAGCTCGGGCATAAAAATGTAATACACGAGCCATTAGTTAACAAAGACAGCATCATTTTAACACCGTTACATATAAAGTTGGGGCTCATGAAGAATTTCGTAAAAGCGTTAGATAAAACGAGCAAAGCTTTCACTTATCTTCGAGAAAAGTTTCCGCAAGTTAGCGATGCAAAGATAAAGGAAGGTATCTTTGTAGGACCTCAGATTAGGAAAGTTATTGCAGACAAACAATTCGAGAACTTGTTACATGGTAGTGAACTTCGCGCATGGATGGCATTCAAATCGATCGTCGATAACTTTCTGGGAAATCACAAATCTGTCGACTATGTGCATATTGTTAAGCAGTGCATAGATGCATACAGAATTATGGGCTGTAACATGTCCCTCAAAATCCATTTGCTCGATTCGCATCTTGACTTTTTCCCTGACAACCTTGGCGAAGTCAGCGATGAACATGGAGAACGATTCCATCAAGATATCGCCGTAATGGAGTCACGTTATCAAGGACGGTGGAGTGTGACCATGCTTGCCGATTATTGTTGGATGTTTCATCGCGATGTACCACATGCCATTCACCGACGAAAGTCGACTGCAAAGAAATTCAAGCCTACATAACTGTTATACTTCTTGTACGAATGATGTTATAATACTGTATGCGTTGTTAAAAAACTTCAATTGCGTATTTCTCGAGATCCCGACCTGATAGAGAAAAACGGTTTGCAGATTTAAAAACAGCGCATTAAAATTGACCAGAAAAACATAGAAATGTTAGAGAAAGAAAAAAAAAATTTTTTTTTGTTAGCCAGTGATATTAGAAATCAAACAAGTCTTGGTATTTTTCATCAAGAATAACATCTTCATCTTATAGATGATGTTAATTACGTTATGACCGTGTCTTTCCTGGACTAAGGATAAGCACACGAAAAATTCACGTCTGTACAAGACGGAGGATATCAGAATCTGCCTCCAGTACGTTGCCCGGATAGCAACAAATCGCCGCGACAAAACGCGCCATGCCCGTTTCAGAATGGTGCACGGTCGTACGCAAATAATTAAACATATAATTAACCTAGATGCGCTCAAATGTGCGTCTACAAAATACTAGACGCACATGTGAGGATCTCAAACATTTAACTCCCCCGCTATCAATACAAAATAACTTAACACATACCTTTATGTTTGTCTAATATTTATTTACAAAGAAACTTAACTTTGTGTGTTGGTCAGACCCATACCCAGTTAACCGTAGTTTTTCACGTGTGTATGTCTTGTTGTCACATAGCTGTGTGTGTGTGTGTGTAGTTAAACTTATATTTATATGTATTAGGAGGGCAAGGTTGTATTGTACTAAATTACAGTCGTATAGATAGAGAAACTTACTCATTCCATAGACATATTTTGTTCCTTAAGCTACCATCCGTGAAATCTATTTCTCACACCTTTCTCACGTACCTATTACCATCCACTCTACTCAGACGGGCCAACAATAACTCACAACCTATCTGTACGACAGGTAGTCCCAGGCTCCATGTGGAGCAGGAAGTGGATGATGATGACATAATGGAGCACAGAATTATTATGTATATTCAAACATGTTTAAATAATGCAATTGTCGTTTTCCGTTGTCCATTTTCATTTGACTGCCTGGTTTTAAAAATTAATGCTGTTCTTATTAACGCTTCTCTCAGTAAAGATTTCTGGGGGTGATTACCCGAAGAGGTCAATCTATGAACTGTCTTTTACACTGTACTCTTCACGCTATATCTTTCACCTGAATCTATGCAGGATAGTTACTTTCTGTATGATGGTACAATTATTTGTCTTCTAATTGATGTTATTGTAAGTTTTTATGTTTAATATTACAATTATGTTTTCTTTTGATGTTTTCCTTTGGCGCTAAATTAAAGAATTATCTTCGATTTGTTGTAAAAGTGAATTATTTTCTATGGAATGTAAAATCACTGTAAGTAACTTGCAATGTACGTGTCTACCTGTATGTGACCGTAAGCCATTGTAAACGTAAACAATATATTGACATATAAAACATCTTTGAATTAAACAAAACAAAACAAATACATTTTCGTGTTCATCTACGGTCAGTATTTCTTCTTGAATTTCCAAAGTTTTTTAAATTTTTTTATTGTTATTTTGAATGTGCTTTATTAATTTGTTTCTTTGGTTTCATTACAATATCCAATGCTGCTATTCCTAGGATAAAATTCGGATTTCCTAGATCCTTTCGCAAATAACCCGTGAAGAAATGCAGTAGATGTTCAATAATTCAGTTTCATAATAAACGAGCCACCCAACACCTTTGTGTGTGTGTGTGTGTGTTTTTTTTTTTTTTTCATTAACTTTATCATTGAAACTAAAAACAGAGTACTGGATTTTGTTTTAATACAACAACAACAACAACAACAACAACAAAATCATCACAGGCAGTAATTAAGGGACGAGTTGTATGCCACGAATCAATTCTGAACCTAGCGATACCCGCCTTTTTTACTTAGTAAAGTCTGGGAGAGAGAAGAACTACCAGCAGAATGGAAGGAATGATATCTAGTCAAGTTGCATAAGAAGGGATATTTACAAGAGTGCACAAATTAAAGAGGAATAATGTTACTATTAGTTCCAAGAAAAATATTGAACAGGAATATCCTGGAGATATTAAAAGAGTTCGTAAATAGATAACTTGGAGACAAGCGAGCAGGTTTTAGGCGAAAAAGATCCTGGACAGTCCAGACAGCCACATTGAAAACAATAGTGGAACAAAGTTTTGAATGTAATTCGCCTCTTTCCAATTAGATTTGTGGGTTATTAAAAGGCATTAGACAATGTGGACAGAGAATCACTTTGGAAACTGAAGAGGCATTATGGAGTCTTGTCGCACAGAGATTTTTGATCAATAAATTTTCTATATTCTTTTCTTTTTCTACCCGTGTCCTCTACTTTATTATCGCTCTTTTATCCTTTTCCTGTTTTTCGCAGTCGTTCGTTTGCGACAAAATATTACTTTCCCATTCTGACTTTTGCCGTTTCTTTTCTCATACTAGTAACGCATTTTATTGCGTAAGATGTCAGTCCCTGGGTGAGAACGAAATAGTGTGGGAATTCGTTCTGAACAGACACTAGGGCAGACATTTGTCTACATTTTCATCTGACACGAGCTCTTTTTCGGCTAGTTTCTCGGCGTGAGGTGTGGAAGGCGCCAACCTGCATCGCTCAGAAATGAGAGTAGTTAACAGAAGGTGTAAAGACGCACTTTTGGCAGTTATGGCCAGCGTTTAAGTTAATGGGAAGTGTTAAGAGAGAGAGAGGGGGGAGAGAGAGACCGGCGCTATTTCGGGTTTTCGTAATAGCGTGGGATCTTTTGTCTGTTTCATATATCTACCCCGTAGTTTAAACTTGATTTCATTCAGTTCTCCTAAATTTGCGGTAGACAGGTCGTTTCGTGCTAAGAGAATAAGCTGTATAGCGAAGTCTTAGTTTGTTCTCGACAATTTTGCCGAGCTTCTAGACTACCAATAAATATAAGCGTATAATTCTAAGTTTGTGCGATCGCCTGTAGTTCTGCTTGGAGGTAATATATTACATATTTAGTAGTGTTGAGTGATTAAGTGATAATCGCTTATTTTATTTCACTAGTTAGATTTCTGTGCAGAAGAAATTAAATTTATAAGTCTGTTATATTCTCTAGTTGACGTGTTTCAGTGGATAGCAAAATAAATTATAATTTCTAGCTTAAACTCATGCAGCTATAATAAATTTATTTAATTGCTAGTAATTAGTCGAGAATATTTTAAACTAACTTATAACTGCACTGATTAATCATTGAGTATTGACGAAATACGTATGTATTTCTAATTCATGATGATTGATTTTATGAATATAACTTATTTCACGGGAGTTTTAAACGATAAGTCGAGCTCTCCGCTTGCAGTTTATAATGTAAGTTATAACCGAAGTAAATAGTATGTATAAGTATTTTATATGTTGTTTTTTTCTTTATTCAGTGAAACTGGGGTAGCCCAACTTTACCAACGGTTTTAGTACTGAGAAACATCTGTGAAGAACAAAAACATTTTTTTCTTAAAGACTTGGGTGTATAAAGTAAAACCTGTCTGGCATTGCGTTGGCATCCAGAGCGACAGAGTACCCATTACATGAACTTTAAGATTAAATGAAGTAACGGGCCTATCGAGCCAGATTTAATTCTTCCTGAGAAAAACCTCAAGTACATTTCAGCCCTTGTGGCAAGTAAAATATTACTATCAGTAACATTCTGACGGAGTTCTGACTAGTTGTGGTGTGACCAAATAAAGTCCTATACTGAGAGAAGGCACCGACCTGACATTCCTCGTTACTAGAAACCTAAGCTATTGACACTGTGCTCGCTGTTAACGTTCGTGCCTGGACAATTTTAATGTGACATAAACAGATATAAAAAAATAAAAATAACCAAGGAAACGTTCCCTGAAGTAGTGAACTCAACCTGACTTTGCGGAACTGGGGTTCCCTTGGCCAAGACTACCACTGGAGAGTCTGTATGTGCATGTCCTAAAAATTGTTTTTCCAGAAGTTGCTACCAAAGCTGTAAGTACGAATGCAAGCTAGTGATCACGGCTGACTGAATAGAGTGAATGCAGGGCTGAGTGATTCCTGTATTGTTGTATTTTTGGCACCCATTTTGCTGTCTTAAATTTTTTTATGCAAGTTTGTTGCTAATGCTGTTGTCCTCTTAGACTAGATTCCGGTATTAACTCTGTTCTTACACTCTAGAGGGTAAACCTTAGACTATAGCGTATATATCTGTGACTCTTTGGGCTATCACTTTTCTTCTAACGGGATCGTGGGCTCTACATAGAGGGAAAGGATTACACCTATATGTCTATCATTCTTTTAGTAATTCATTAACCTATGTGTAATTTTATGTGCTTGATAAGCAAACATATTTGTTGTGGACAATTTTCCTTATGTTAATAAAATTTACATAAACTTATTCCAGTGTGTCGGTCAGTTCGTTCCCAATTATCTATATTTCCATTGTCATAGTTTCACGTCTGTGTGTCTATTGTAGTCACTTATGTGTGTGTGTATGTGAGGGATATATATATATATATATATATATATATATATATATATTATACTAGACGGTCTGACAAATCTTAATCTGTTGTAGATGATAGGCTGACTGAGAGAAATCATCTCGAGGGTCAGAGACCGACTCTAATATATTTCCCCCATCTCACTCGTGAAATCTATTTCTATTTTATCATCTCCCACTGAGCTATCACTTGTTTCTATTGCCATTCAGAAGGGACCAAACCAAGTCTTAATTTACCTATCACAAATCTACGGCAAGTCTCTCCGAAGATCATTAACTTAATAAATAAAACTTATGAAGATATGACATACACAGTTCTTCATGAAGAAAAGATTACATAACCGCTTAGGATTAAACACTGGAGTGCGACAAGGATGCCTCTTGTCATCATTTCTCAGCCAAAAGAAATGCAATCCAGTGGACTCTGACTAAACAACTCGGTGGCCTATTTTGCCGACAACCTGGCTCCCCCGTTTCATAACAGTGATCAGATTCAAGACAAAATGAAAATGCTTGATGAGAGATCACAGCAAATGAGTCTGTAAATACAAAGGGAGAAAACAAAGATAATGAGAATAAATGCAGGAAACGATAACAATACAGCACTTGAAGAAACACTACTACAAGATGTAGAATCATACATATAGCTTGGCAGTAATATAGACACTGTTTGAGGGACAGACAACGATATCAAAATAAGAATGCAAAAGGCTAGATTAGCTTTCATTGCATTCACAAATATACAGAGATCAAATGAAACTAAGTCCAACCAAAAATTCAGAATCTTCAGTTAAATGTCAAGTCCATCCTACTGTATGGAGTTACAACATGGAGGACAAAATTTAAAAAAAAATTAAAAAAAAAAAAAAAACAAGCAGTAAACTACAGACTTTCATAAATGGTGCTTGCGTAGAATAGATGAGTTGAAATGGTATGACAAGATCACTCATCTCGAGCTGATTACAAGAACCAGACAAGTGCCAGTGGAACAAACGATGAGAAGAAGACGCTGGAGATGAATAGGGCACACTTTAAGGAAACTGTTGATAGCATTATAAGAAAGTCCTTTATTCTGAAATCCCCAGGGAAAGAGAGTTACAAGGAGACCAAGGAACACACGGAGAAGGGAACTGGAGACATGCATTAAGGGCTTGAAGAAGGCGTGGAAAAACCTTGAGCTGATGGTACGGGACAGGAAGTCTTTGCTCAAGGTCAACTGTATGTGGCGCTCATGCGATGAAGGAAGCCAGACAATCTTAAAGTATATATTCAGGACACAGGTATGAAGGCAAATAAAAATAAGTTGATCGCACATTACACATGCGCACGCACATCAAATATTGTGATAAAAGAGCTGTTAAGTAATGAGTTAAATTGCACTCTGTTTACATACTCCCACTTCCCGATCTTCTAAATCTGCTGCTGATGCTGAAAGTGTAATGTTGGCTTTAATTCTTCGCCCGTCATTGTTTTAACGGGCATACAAGGTCGCTACATTACGGTTACAGAAAAACGCCGCAACAGAAATTTGATGTATGTAATGTAGAATAAGCTTTAGAGAATATAAATCACCGTAAATAGAATATATTTTCTAGTGGAAGGAGCGATATATGCCCAAAAGATAAATGTCACGAGGTGTGTTTTTGTGGGTGAAGGTCGGATTGGTTGTTTTGACGGAACATCACTGAGGTTGTTATGACATGTGAGTTCTATGTTAACTTAGACGATAGTTGTAACCTTATTCGTATGTCATATTTTTTAAGGCTTTGGTTAATCAGAGAATATGTTAAGGTTGCTTTTTTTAATGTGAGTGAAATGCAGGCCAGTTCGTGAAAAGGTGGATACGGTTGGAAAGATCGGAAGTGCAGTTTGAAATTCTAGGCGGAATGTGATTTGAAGAACACTCATAGTGGGACATTGAATATGAATAAGATACATATACTAGAGACAATAAATGATCGGCTGCTAGATAATGACACTGCAATCGATGAATCAACAAGGCTAAGACTACTGGAATTTGGCATTAAACAATACTAGAAGGGATAGTCGTATGAGAAGATGCATCAGGCGTGTATACAACCAACGCGGTCAAGGGAGACTGAGCACACGTGAGTTCGCCTGGAATGCAATGTTGTCGATTCTGAACAACAATAATAATACCTATTTGAATATGACCTGGCAAGATGCATTCTGGGCGCAAGGGATGTGTCGTGCTGTAGAAATTGTTAGAATGTTCTGGGTTGGTTTCCAAGTTATACCAACGTAGTCCAGAAGCCTTTCTGTGGTCCTTATAGTATGAAATGTTTCCGGAAGCCATTTGTTATACGATGTCAGTTGAAATTCTCATGTCAGCTATGTTTTACACTGTACCATACCTCCGTGGCACAGATATCTGTGCAATAAAATACATGGGACTGGAAAAGAGTGTTTTTGTGAAGTTTCTTTGTATATGTGAGTTGCTGTATGACTGTGGCTCTGGACAGGGAGTCTAAAGTATGAAGGAGTAAAGGTTGTTTAATCCGTTCTCGCTCCTCCCCCAACTTTCTAGACAATGGAGCTGTCACGGCAACAGCTCTTGATTGGTTTATGACAATAGCCCAAAATTTGGGGGGGGGGGGGGAGATGAGAGGGGGGGGGGGGGGGGAGGGACCAACCATTTAAGTTTAAAAACTTATTAATTTTCACACTAAAGATGTTATTGTATTTCTTACAATTCATATAGGGCATTCTTATCTTGTAAGCCTGTGTATATGCATGGGCGCGCCATATGTTTGTGTTTTTCGATTCTGTTGGTATCGTTGTGTTGTTCTTGATGACGAATGCGATTCATAGAGAAAGGTCCACCGTTTATCCTTGTGTTATTATACAACTGATATGTAAGACATTTGGTCATACATGAACACAGCCGTAGACATTGTGTCTTACATGTACACATGTGTGGACATTGTGTCTTACATGCACACATCCGCAGAAACATCCTCCCTGATTAAAAAAAAACAAAAACAAAAACAGCCCAACCATTCTCAATGAAAGCTGGGACCCAATAAATTTTTTTTTTTTTGGTGAAGTTGGCAGAGACAAATGCAGAACACGCCGGTTTTGACGAGAACACAATGTTTAAAAATAGTCCTCTTAAGTTGTTTACAGTTGTTTCCTTATGTTCTTGTTCACTTTTTCCGGCCTGGCGACGTAATATTCAGATCACGTTACTCACCTGTTAAGTAAATCATGCCAACATATCCAGACATATCATCTTAACAGGAGAGACGTGTAAGCACTGTCAGGGATGTAACATTCCGTTGTTTGTTTGAGTTCACGACTGTGGCATTGTTATTGTTACAATTTTCCTTAGTGACTTAATTCAGACAATTTAAACAGTAGTGTATGTCATCGGCAGCGGTCCTTGTCGCACCCGGAGGTGGACAATACTCTTCAAATACCATGCAGGCTGACATCGGTGATCATGTCTGTCCAAACTAGCGTCATAAGTGCTGTTTATCACCTCTAATATTGATTTTTGTTCCTGTTACTGTGTCAAACTCTATCAATCTTCTCGCAGTTTTTCGTCTCTTACCTCAGTGTTGGTCAGATGCTGCTGTAACCAGAGACGACTCTAGGAATTTACCGAGGTGCGAGGGTCTCGTCATGGCGCCTCCCCCCCCCCCCCGGTCCTTTTCCGTGCCATAATATATGTACTCTTACGAGACTCAATTTCATACTATAGATAGGAATGACTCTGTAATTCCCACAAGTGATGTCTACTGCAACATTTTACAAAAACACAATACGCTTATTGTAAGTAATTTTTAAAAAAATTCATGTTGAGGTACCGATGGGTGTTCAATGTGTTTTCATAACTCTATAATAGTGTTATAATAAAACAAGTATTAATTCCCACTTGGTCAAATTTGGGTTATTTCATAAGCAAATGAACGGCCTTCAAATTTTTATAGAAAGTTACATTCTAAAATGCGTATTCAGTCTTAGAAACATGAGTTAAGTATAAAATTTAGCTTTCAATTATAGATTCTCTTGGGCCTTAAGGGGTTAAAGGAAAAATATAGACTCGGAGTAATTGAAAAACGTATATTTAATTAATGAGATCAGTATAAGCACAAAAATAGTTCGTACGTGAAACTCCTTTACAATCTAGTTTCAATTGCTCTGTTAACACTGTTATAAAAAAAAGTTGTCAACACATTTCGGCGCCCTCTAAGACAGCGCCCGGTGTGGTCCGCGCCGCCCAAGAGCTGCTGCTGGATGTAACCTCCCGAGACAACTTGCCAGTTATTCTTAACTTCACCGTCACGACTTGAAGTTAGGAACGCTGGATGACGCAGTTTGTTATAACAGTAATGTGGGTAATGTTATGCCCCTATAACAAGTTATAAAGTTAGTGTTTGTTTATTAGTTGTTGTTTTTTTTTTTAATGAAGCTAGTTTTTCTCTCTACGTTTTAAAAATAGTTTCATTGGTTTTGTTGTTTAGTGCATTGGTTGGTAGTGTGGCTACTAGTGTCCGTTTGTCTAACTCAGTGTTTCTCAACGGGGGCGTTTTCAGGATGTCTGGGGGCGTTCTGATGGGTCGCAACGATTGGGGTTCGCTGCTTCCTTTCAGTGGGCGTTGTGTACATTTTTACAAGAATCAATATGAAACAATTACAAAAGATATTCCCCTTCGCATAGCTTGAGACACGATAGTTTTTATTTGCCCTGAGTCAATTGGAGTGTTTCAATGATTCCAAAAGCAACATTTTAGGACCTGGGATGTTACCATTGTCAGGAGACAGTAGGCGGAGATTTATGTCCCTTCAACACTCGAAACATTCGTTAGCCTCTCGACACACCCAAGATAACCTTCTCTTTCCACTCTCGACACATATTTTCTTCTGAGAACACATTTTTTTGGGGAAAAAAAAAAATTCCTTTTTCCAATGTCATCGCATGTGCGACAGACGGAACACCAGCTATGGTTGGTCGTCATTGTGGGTTTCTGGCCTACTTAAAAAATGTGGCACCAGGTGTTTTAACAATTCATTGTGTTATTCATCGACAACATTTAGTCGCCAAGCATCTTAGTAACAGACTCCACAAATCATTGAACTGTGTTATCAGTGTTATTAACAAAATTAAGGCGCATTCGTTGAACGATAGATAATTTCGTAAACTTTGTTGTGATAATGGTGTAGAGTTTGAACGTCTTCTCCTACACACGGAAGTACGATGGCTGTCCAAAGGTAACTGTTTAAAAAGATTATGGGCATTATTTGATACTGTTGTAGAGTTTTTGGATTCAGTCAAAGAAGAATTTAGCATCGAAAGAGAAGTATTGCAAAACGATGTGGCCTATCTTTCAGATATATTTGATAAGTTAAATGAGGTTCTTCTTAAGCTACAAGGACATGAGATCAGTCTGGTTAAAGTGAAAGGAATTATCATGGGGTTCATCAACAAATTAACATTATCTAAAAATAATCTTAGTCGCCGAGAACTTTCTCATTTTCCATGTTTACTGCAGTGTGGTGGGTTGATGTTAATACAGTTTGTTGTTAAGAAATCTTAGTGTACTGAATGAGGTCAGCTGTGAAGGTTCCTGAATATAATAAATATTAGAGTAAATTTCCAGGGCACCTTTCTACTACCACCACTATGATCTCATTCAGACTTATTCTAGATAGAATGTAAGATGACTACGTTTGGTGTCTAGGGTTATGAAATGTTAGTATAAGGTTGCATTAACCAACTAAACATATAAACAATTACACAATTTATTTTATTATCTAATACAACACTACAGTACCACGACAATCACATACAAACTACACTTTAAAAGACTATCTTTAGTAAGTCAGTGGTTGAAAGTTTGGTAAAGTTAATATTTTCAATTTATTGTCCTGAATCTGATTTATTTGGAATCAGGACTGACAATCAATAGTGAAATCATAGAAATTAATTACATCAATCAATTTACACAATGGGTCTTCTGACCATAATACACATATTATTATATAAGGGTGTAGTTGTATTGTTTAACTGAGGTGACTTCTAGTATACACTGGTTGATTGTTTATTATCATCATCTCTGCATGTTGTTTGTAAGTTTTTATGGACACTGATGGAATGTTTATATCACTATTCCCAGTCTCTTTTCTAATATAATGTTAGTTGAGCGATCAGGTGCCGAAACATGCACCTATCTTTGTAATATGATGTAGGAATCTTCCTGCACTTCGCTGAACGACAACCTTCAGCTGCCACTTCTTCAAGAATGATGGTGGTTTACAGTTGTCTCCGAAAAAGGCAAGACTGTGGCATGAATATATCGGCCCACTGTAGTCTGGCACCAGTTATTGACAGCAACCAAAACCCTCTGAAATCAGAAGGATATGCCTCCTTCGTAATCAACAGCCTACACTAATATTCAACAACCAGTACAGGCACATTACAAACAAACATGCAAGATCAGCTCTTTACGACAATCCCTTTCACCAGTTTCTTTTGATGTGACCAGGTATACCAGTATTCCTCTCCCCTAATAGTTACAACGCCTCTGCAATTCCAGCAATAGTCAGTTGTCCATACAATAGGATAGGTATTATGCTCCTGATGATAATCCTATATAATTTAGTTGGTCTACACCTCTCTGATAGTCTTTCCTATGCTGGATCAATCTCTAGACTCTGTTTTGAGTCTGCCATAGACTCACTTACTTACAGTCGTATGTTAGTATTTCACATTCAAATTTTATTTTAAATAAAATGTTAAGAAAATCAATCTTACCACAGATGCAAGGAAATAACACAAGTTAAACGATGACTAGGCAATAGAATGGGGTATATTTTCGATCTGCCCTATGTTCAGGCTTTTCCTATGTTAGAAAATTCTCCGCCTGCTCTCATCGATCTTGCTTTGCACAAAATTTACTTGAAATGGCAGTGAACAGTCCCCGTTTCGTACCAGTATCTGCTGCTTTGTCCAATGGGACCATGTTTACATTTATTTTTGAATCTATCGTTTCAAATAACAACTCCCAATATGTTTCCAAGGCAAATATATTTTTAGTTTTAGGTCAACCAATCATACTTCGCCTTCCTTTAAAATCCAACCAATCAAATATCCCGTACCTTTTAACCTCATTTACCCAAAGTCGTTTTTTCAAAACATGCCATAAAAAATTATAAGCAGGCATGATCTTTACTTGACAGTCTGGTCGGGTCCACTATAGTATTATGGCTATAATTAGTTAATTAATGGACTATTTGCGTAACTATTACCATATTCTTTGTCAGCAAGTCCTAAGGTACACGAATATACAATTTATATGGGACTAGTTGGCTTGCTTCAGAAGTACACAGTTTTTTTTTCTATGTTAGTGTTTTTATTTTTAGTCTACTACACGTTCAATTTTTTTCCATGTGCTGTCTTCTCTATTTACGTGATAATTACGTCCTTTGAAATAAGAGCTAAGGTTGTTTTTGTGACACGAGTTGTCTGCATGTTCTAACTTTTTCCTCGTATTTTGGGGAAACCCCTAAGGCAAGGCTTGCCCCTGTATTGGTATTGGCTTTTAGTTTAAAATCAATGCGAAACGAATTAGCATTTCATCTATCCTTTCCCCTCCTCGTTCCACAATGCATTTTAAGCAAATATTTTCTTAGAACTAGGAAAGCGATTATGTCAAGGACGAATTTGAAAAATTTGGGTACCGTTTTGTTCGGCTATTCGTTAGCAAATAATAATCTGAAGGCGTAGGCGATACCAACAGTTCTAGCAGAAAATTCTTTTATACTTTCTTATTTTGCCTTTATGCCCTATATTTTTATATATTAATTTAGATATTGTATTTAGAAATTCACTACATGCAGTTAGGTGAGGACAGGCTTAAAGATTCCGATTTATAGGTTTATTGCAGTCATTTGGACGCTATTAAAAATGATTTCAGCATAAGATTTAAAGACTTGCAAGAACTAATAATACCGGACTGGGTGATTAATCCGTTTGAATCAGACGTGGAACAAGTTAGTCAACATTTACAAGAAGAATTAATTGAGCTACAAAATGACTTCGAGGCCAAAGCACAATTTAGTCATCCACATTACGAAAAATGTTGGATCCAGCAGAGACTTCCGTATCCCGTTCTTTGGCGTGAAACTAAATTGCTAATTACAGCATTCCCAACGTCGTATTTGGTGGAGACTGGGTTCAGTGCAATAGTGTTGCTACTACAAAAGCAACGAAACCGACTGCAGATTTGTAACAGAGGAGATTTGAGACTTCTTTTAACAAACTTGGAACCAAATATTACAAAGCTGGCTGAGTAACACCAAGCGCAAGGATCTCATTAAGCGTCATTAGTAAGTGAATTTTTATATAATTATATCATTATTATCAAATAATAATTTTTCCCATTTTTTCATGTTTACATAAGGAGAGGCTTAAATATTCAGATTTGAAGATATATATGCAGTCATTTAGGCGCTATTAAAATGATATGATTATGATAGTTATAGAGTTGTAAGAACTAATTTTAAATCATTTGCTCCGCCAATTTGCAATTCAAGGATAATGAAGTTGTGGTGTATATAATTCCGTACTTATACACATATTTAATATAACTATGCTTTTATACAGTTGGGCGACCGCAGCTGAGGTTCCAAGATGTGTGCAAGAGAGATATGAGGGCACTGGACATAAATCCAGCAACGCTTGAGGATGAAGCTGCCGATCGCACCAAGTGGCGATGCTATTTACGGCGCCACCGCAGATTGGGCGAAAAGAAGCTGACACAACAAGCCGAAGAGAGGAGAAAACGTCGAAAGGAATATGGGACCCAAAGACGCAGCAATAGAGAATGCAGTCAGCGACCCATAGCTTGACTGCTTGCGTCAGGGTCAGCGAACCAGAGCTGACCAAGACCCTACTCCACCTCCACGTGGTGGTCCTGGAAACAGGCTGCATCACTGCAGTCTGGCTGAGAGAGTAGGGATCGAAGAGGGAAGGCAAACCCGGTCCCAAAAAATGCCGTGCTGAAGTCGGATGTGTCGACCGAAAGGTGCAGATATCGCAGCTCCGCTGTAAACAGACACAACGCAACCAACGTCCTTTTCAGGACGAACGGGGAAGAAGAAGAAGAAGAAGAAGAAGAAAGGAATATCAGGAAAATAAGCAGCTGAGGGCTGTCAACTCATGGGAGCATTCCCAAAGTCAGTTATGACTGAAGGGGCTATTATTATTATTATTATGCTTTTATAAATGTGCTTTCTCTTTTTCTTTTTTTTATAAGAAAAACTCATTAGCTGCACTGCTTTTTTAAAAATATGGTGGAATATATGTATATGTGTTTGAGTGTGTATGTTTGTGTATACACGATAAAGAGCAAGGGGGTGTTAAAAGGGTGGGGGGCTTTTTAAAACATTAGGTGTCAAAATGGGCGTTGCTACTATCAGGGTTGAGAAACACTGGTCTAACTGTTTCGGATCGTTGGTTTGCGTGGTTGAATTATTCCGTTAATGCCGTTTTAATGGATGTTTGTTGTGCAGTTTTTTTATGATATAACCCAAGCAATGCTAGTAATATAGTTAGTTTATTGTTTCATCATCATCACCATTATCTTCATTTGCGCTTCTTATGGAGCATGGAGGCACTACTATAGCTGGTCCCCTTGATGGAAGGTATACTAAACAGTCACGTGCTACGTTTGTGGTGGTTTCTGTGGCAATTTATTTTACATGATGAGATAGTCAACCTTAGCACAACCTCGCATTGTCGCTTATAACGTCACGCCTAAGGGTCAAGTAGCCCTATTCTTTCCGCATCTCTTGAGAGACTCTTGCAAACTACACTGGGTGCGGACTACACTGGGTGCGGACTACACTGGGGGCGGACTTCACTGGGTACGGACTACACTGGGGAAGTTTATTAAATAGTAAGTACTTACACAAGAAGAATAAGAATAATAGACGTTCAACTGTCTGAATGAAATGATGTATATATATATATACTGTTCAAAGAAAGAAACGCATAGCTACTGAAGGCACACACATAGCCATAATTTTGACATTCAATAACTTTTTTAATTTAATGAGTTAATTGTTCAAATTGCACACAAGAATACCTTAGGGTTCATCCAATCAATTGACAGTTGTTTTGTATCTGGGTCACGAGAGTTTTTTGGCGTACGGGCTTTCCCGTTAGTATGGTGTGTGGCGTCCTCTTGCATCGATCAGCGACTGGCATCTCCTGGGCATGGATGCGATCAGACGTCTGATGTGGGCCTGCGGGATGGCTGCCCACTCTTCCTGGAGTGCCTAGAACAGATAACGACGATTGGCTGGAGCAACGTCTCGGCGACAAACACGTCTATCCAGCTCATCCCACAGGTGCTCAATCGGACTCATGTCTGGAGACAGGGATGGCCAGGGAAGGGTGAGAATGTTGTTGGCTGTCAGGAACTGCGTGGTCAACCGTGCACAATGGGGTCTGGCGTTGTCCTGTTGAAACACAGACCTTTGGGCAGCCAAAAGTGGAAGAACATGGGGTCGAAGAATTTCATTGACGTATCTTTGCGCATTCAAGCCTCATTCAATGTGCACCAATTTACTCCTTCCGTTGTAACTGATCATTCCCCACACCATTGCACCTCCACCACCGTGCGGCGGAGCTTCATCAACGCAATTTTGGGCCAAACGTTAATTTCGCCTACGGTAGACCCTACGCCGTCTATCATGATGCTGCAACAAAAAGAAAAATTCGTCTCTAAACCAGAGACGTCTCCATTGATTGTCAGCTGCCCAGGGACGATGCTGGTTGGCCCAAAGAAGTCGATTTTGGCGATGGCGACGCGTAAGTGTCGTGAAATATTCTAATCCACATATATAAATTATCAGGTAAATATAAAGCCTAACAAATAAATTCTAATAAAGAAAAGAGCAATGGTAAAATAACAGTGCTGTCACAAAGAATGTACTCGAAATCCCCTTTGTTTTATGCTTCGTCTGCAAAGTGTAACGTTTCCACGTTAAATATAAGCCACTGCATAAATACAAGCGTTTCCACAACACATTAAAACGGGTATTGCATTTCTGAGAAAAACATTGAGAGGCACAATGCGTAATGACCTAAATTAATCCTAACATTAATTATACTGCGTTACCAAAACGAACGAACAGATGGACTAAAGGATAGAGAGAAGGGAGGGCTGAAAATCAGGAACGCATGCAAAATTAAACACGCGTCTCGCTATTAATGCCACCCCAACAAGCGTAACGCGATACACAATTACTACTATCACGCGTGTAAGGCCACATGCACTAACTTTTTCGGACGGACAGTGATAAAAACACTAACCTTCCCAGAGTTAGGTTTTAAAATCACGAAAAACGCTTATTAGAAAAGATAACAATAGATGGGTTTACGTTTGAAAACATTACAGTACCCAGACAGCACATCTTCGAAACAGGAGGTAGAAGAAATTGCATATTTTGAACGCAGCCACTTAGCTCTTTTAAATTTGTATATTTGGGTTCCTTAGGGCTTGCTGACAAAGAATATGTAAAACGTTACGCAAATAGTCTAGGAATTAACAAGTTATAGCCAAAATAAAATGATGGTGCTGTCAGACAACACCCAAAATCAGAATCGCTCAGTGGTAGATTTTTTAAACCTTACGTACGGAAATAGCCTACCATGTAAACTCCAAATTGATTGGAGCGCAACAAATATAAGACTAAACACGATTGGTCGGACTATAAATACTATCTTTGGTTGTTAGGGGAGACGTAGGAAGGTAAAATTTTTTCAAACACTTGTCGAAACGTGGCTCCATTGGCCAGACTCGCTGATATAATCACTTAGGAGCGTTAGTTCGAGACCACTAGTTCAAATAAGCTTGATAAAGCAACAGTGCGTTGAAGCCAGCTCATATTTTTGCTAAATAAAAGCCTGGAACATAAGCAGATGGGAATTTGTGCCAGTATTTGTGCCAGAATTCATTGCTAGTCAACGTATCTGTGTTTATTCCATGAATTGTGGTAAGCTTGAAACATTCAGTATCTTTTAATGAAAATTGAATGTGAATTGTTAATTTATGCCTGTATATATGTGTAGTTCAGTAGCAAACATGATGTAAAGCCTATAATGCTCCAGCCTGAACAGAAGGTGTCGGAGGAAAGTAAAACGGCATGGAATGGCCAAACAGTACACTGACACCTAGATGATTGACTAGAAAGAAATAATGCTGGAAGTGCAGAGGCGTAGTAACCATTAAGGAGGTTAATACTGGTATAAAGTATTTCAGATGAAGCTGACAGTTGGCCTAACGCTCTGAACTCAATGTTTGTGATGTATTGTGCTCAGTGTAGAACTAGAGTATCAATTAGTTATGAAGTAGAAGGTACATCCTTCTTGTTTTCAGGGACCGTGGTCTTGATGGTATTGAGCAGCACCTGGTCAGAGCTTTGCTGAATCCAGAGTCGGACAGCATACTCCTTGGTCCATTTAGCTATCAGTGAGGTGTCTCCAGAGCCCAGGGGAGAAATCGAGCAGAGGAGTCTTTTCCTGCCGCCATCACGCAAGATAAGCTGATGTGGCCAGCTGAGCTCAAAATTATGTACCCCCATCTTAAAATGACCTTGTAAAATAAACTTAAGATGGGGAATTAAATTGTTTTAATATCAGGAACTGAGAACATCTCCAATACTAGTTCCAATAAAGACAAACTATTGAAGTCATGATGACAAATACCAACAGAGCTTGAACAAAACAAAACCAGTATTACCTCATATTACTACTACACAACTGACACACATAGGATACTTTTAATAATATATGTCACTACAATATTCATATTGATAAATTCTGTACATATAACTTGTAATTAAAATTGATTGTGATTCCTGGTTCCCTTTGTATTTGAATCAGGACACATATTCATTCATGACAGCAATGAATACATATTGTTATTTGAAAAGTTATCAGTGACTCCTTTAAGATATCCTTTAGAGTGTTATATGTATGTGAGTGTCACAGTGTTGTCAAGTGTGGTGGAATAAATTAAATTGTTTATCTGTCTGTTGTTGTTATGACTTACACTTCATCATACACATACCCTAGACATACAACGTAGTCATCACACTATTCCAGAATAATTCTGACTGAGATATATATATGTGGCAGCAAGTAAGGTTATATATAATACACTACTCTTATTAGATATAGATACCTTCACAGCTGATCTCAGTCAGTACACTAAGTCCCCTATAAATATTTATAACATCCCACTTCACCACATATATTGGGGTCTCGCTCTTGGGATTTTGAATCTTTACCTATTAAAAATATTGGGGGTAATTCACTTCAGGGAATATAAGAATTAAAAGGTATCCTTGGGTGGAATTAAATAAGGTTGAGCTCACGGTGCCTGTGTTGTCCATTAGATATATATTTAGAGATTGAATTGTTGGTTAGACATTGTATAAATTTACCTGATAGACAATGGCGGACCTGGCCAAGTTTCGATCTGCTGCTGTTCAGACTGCAAAAGAGTTAGGATTAGATGGGCAAGTTATGGTTGCCTATGTCACTACGGAATGTGACAAATTTATTGAACGCGAAGAAAGAAGGTTTGAAGCCGAAAGAAAGTTAGAGGCTGAAAGGGAAATTAAGAAGTTACAATTTGAGGCTGAGGCTGAGACTAAGAGGTTGCAGATTGAGGCTGAGGCTAAGAAATTAGCTGCAGAAAGGGAAGACAAGAGATTAGCTGCAGAAAGGGAAGCAGAAGATAAGAGATTACAAAGGGAACATGAGTTACGACTAAGGGAGTTTGAGTTTCAGGGCCATGCTCCTGAAAATGGTGCCAGTCCCTTTGCCTCTGATGCCACTGCTAGCCAAGGAGCCTCAACCTCAGCTATGAATTTTCATTTAGATCATTTTGTTGAGAAAGACGATGATATAGAGAGCTACCTAAATAGGTATGAACTATTAGCTACCACGTATGGGTTAGAGAGAGAAAGGTGGAGCTTAAAGTTATCTCAAGGACTTCGTGGGGCAGCTTATGAAGTTTTTGCAAAAATGAGCAGAGGTGATCAGGAAAATTATGACATGCTAAAGCAGGCTCTTTTGTTAAGATATGAAAAGAATGCAGAATTTTATAGGAAAAAATTTAGGAATGCTAAACTACTGTCAGGTGAAACCTATCACCAGTTCTCTGCACGAATAGAGACATACTTGGAGAAATGGACTTCTCTGGGGAAAACCCAAGATCTTAAGGAAATGGTCCTTATAGAGCAATTAAGAGAGTCCATGGCTCCAGACCTGAGAAAGTTTCTCATGGAACAAGGTGCAGAGAGGCTGGGTGAGTTGCTAAATGTTGCTGAAAGGTATCAAGCAGCTCAAGCAGAGGTAACAGGTAATAAAAAGAAACAAGTGGATAACTTTAGGGCACCACAGAACTTTAATAAATTTGATCCTAGGGATCAAAACAAAGGTAAGCACCAATTTGATAGGCCACGGTATGAAAATAAAAATAAATTCCCACAATTCGATGAAAGGAAATATGATGAAAGAAAATCTTTCAACCAAGGAAAAAGGTGGTGTAAGAATTGTCAGATGGACAATCATGACACTGACCGTTGCAGAAGGAAACCTGTGTATATGGCAACCCTTCAGGTCAGGTCGACCTCAAGACAGGAGGAGGATATTATGTTAGATACCACTCCAGAAGAGATGAGGAAGGCACAGGCTGGGGATAAAACACTCAAGCCTTGTTTCAGAAAATTGTCAACTTGTCATACAACTCCAGGCAAGGGAGATTTTTACATGAAAAACAAGTTGATGTATAGGAAGACTGGAGCTAGATCCAAAGGTCAGGGACAGCTGGTACTTCCTAAAAGATATAGGGCAGACTTAATAAGGAGCCTACATGTGAAACCAGATGGGGACCATGAGAAGATAGGTACCATCATTCAAAAGGTGGCTCACAATTATTATTGGCCCAAAGCAAGATGGGACATTGAGAATTTTGTAGAAAGGTGTAGCATAGCACATGAGGGAACACCCACAAGTGGGAACATTGATCAGGACCTGGACACGCCACGGGGCAAAATTAGGCCTGATAATAAAAAGAAAAATAGATTTGATAAAGTGGACCAAATGGAATGGGAAGCCCCTTTTCACGGACAAGCTTCACTTAACTGTTTTACAATGGCCACTATGCGGAGAGTGCAAAAAGATGTCTTACCCCAGGATAAGCAGAAAATCCCTCAATCGGACTTAAACAAACTGGAGGAAGACGATGTAGAGAGGAAATCTCTCATCAAGAATTTTAAGTGGGGAGAAAGCCCAAAGAAAAAATTGGTAGCGGTCGTTTTGTGAATGATAATTCTGGGAGGAAAAATCATCACTATAAAGCTTCGAGTGGAAGAGACCATACCGGTGCATGGACAAATAGGTCCACACAATTAAAGGTCCATATGTAGCTTTGTTAAGAACGTGGACTGATGAAAAGGCAGAGGAAAACATTACATCTTCATACCAATATGTGAATGAGCTGACCACTCGTTTAAAAACTGGCTGGAAACTTGCCAATGAAAATTTGAAACAAGCCAGGAAGAAACATGCTGCCTATTATAACAGGAAGGCGAAAGACAGAAATTTGGCTGTGGGAGAGAAAGTACTGCTTCTTTTGCCCGGGAGTCAGAATAAGTTACAAATTGGATGGCAGGGTCCATATACAGTTTTAGAGAAGGTGTCTAGAACAAATTATAAGATAGATAAGAAGGGGAAAGAAAAAATCTATCATGTGAATCTCCTGAAGAAATATTTGGAAAGAGAACATCAGGAAGAGACACACTTGTTGACCTTGTCCATCGCCATGGAGATGAAAAAGGAACCACTTTCATCATTTGAATATCCATTACACCCCTGTGAGACAGCAGCACAGGTGAAAATCAGTACACATTTAACGAAAACTCAGAAAGAGAGAGTGCAACAGGTTCTAAATAATCATGCAGAGGTGTTAACAGACCGACCAGGGCATACAAACCTATTGGAATATGATATGAAACTGATAGACCCCACACCTGTCTGTATGAAACCATATTCGATTCCGTTTGCTAAGGAGAAAGCTTTGAAGGAAGAGATAGACTATCTGTTGAAGGAAGGAATTATTTCGCACAGTGAATCTTCGTATAGTTCCGGTGTTGTACTCTTAAGGAAGCCCTCTGGAGAACATAGACTCTGTATAGATTACAGGAGACTGAATGCTATTACAGAAGGACAGGTGGATCCATTGCCGGATACAAATCAGCTGTTTGCCAGACTAAATAAAGCTAAATATTTCTCAAAAGTGGATCTGAGTAAAGGATACTATCAGATTCCAGTAAAGCCTGAGGTTAGACCATACCTAGCTTTTAGTACCTCAGAAGGACACTATGAGTTTAATAGATTGCCATTTGGATTGAAGAATGCGCCTAGTGTCTTCTCTAGAATGATGAGAAAATTGTTGGATGTAAACATTTCGGAGGAACGTAATGAATCCCTGAGTTGCCTCTTTGATTGAGGATATTCCGAATGTTTCATACAGGATAATAAGAAGATTATGGGATCCACTACGAAAACTCTGCTATCACCAGGTATATGTTATCTCCTCATAACGTACATTTTGAGGGAAATATAATGTTCTCTGGACATGTCATTGCGCAGACTCAGAGAAGAGAAATGGTGAATACGGGTTGCGAAGCAGCATTAAGACAAGCACTCACACTTGCGGCTGTTCAGTAACATAACCGAAATATATTATTGGTTGTAGAAGTCTGAGGCAGATTTCATGAGTAGTGCCTACTCTGAATGGACCCAACTACATAAAACCATGATAGCACCACAGCAGAGTAAAGTCAAGTTGACTTACATTTATCTATGTGTATATAGAATAAAGGACTGACATGGGATGTCTGTTTTAAGAGGGGAGGTGTCGTGAAATATTCTAATCCACATATATAAATTATCAGGTAAATATAAAGCCTAACAAATAAATTCTAATAAAGAAAAGAGCAATGGTAAAATAACAGTGCTGTCACAAGAATGTACTCGAAATCCCCTTTGTTTTATGCTTCGTCTGCAAATTGTAACGTTTCCACGTTAAATATAAGCCACTGCATAAATACAAGCGTTTCCACAACACATTAAAACGGGTATTGCATTTCTAAGAAAAACATTGAGAGGCACAATGCGTAATGACCTAAATTAATCCTAACATTAATTATACTACGTTACCAAAACGAACGAACAGATGGACTAAAGGATAGAGAGAAGGGAGGGCTGAAAATCAGGAACGCATGCAAAATTAAACACGCGTCTCGCTATTAATGCCACCCCCAACAAGCGTAACGCGATACACAATTACTACTATCACGCGTGTAAGGCCACATGCACTAACTTTTTCGGACGGACAGTGATAAAAACACTAACCTTCCCAGAGTTAGGTTTTAAAATCCTGAAAAACGCTTATTAGAAAAGATAACAATAGATGGGTTTACGTTTGAAAACATTACAGTACCCAGACAGCACATCTTCGAAACAGGAGGTAGAAGAAATTGCATATTTTGAACGCAGCCACTTAGCTCTTTTAAATTTGTATATTTGGGTTCCTTAGGGCTTGCTGACAAAGAATATGTAAAACGTTACGCAAATAGTCTAGGAATTAACAAGTTATAGCCAAAATAAAATGATGGTGCTGTCAGACAACACCCAAAATCAGAATCGCTCAGTGGTAGATTTTTTAAACCTTACGTACGGAAATAGCCTACCATGTAAACTCCAAATTGATTGGAGCGCAACAAATATAAGACTAAACACGATTGGTCGGACTATAAATACTATCTTTGGTTGTTAGGGGAGACGTAGGAAGGTAAAATTTTTTCAAACACTTGTCGAAACGTGGCTCCATTGGCCAGACTCGCTGATATAATCACTTAGGAGCGTTAGTTCGAGACCACTAGTTCAAATAAGCTTGATAAAGCAACAGTGCGTTGAAGCCAGCTCATATTTTTGCTAAATAAAAGCCTGGAACATAAGCAGATGGGAATTTGTGCCAGTATTTGTGCCAGAATTCATTGCTAGTCAACGTATCTGTGTTTATTCTATGAATTGTGGTAAGCTTGAAACATTCAGTATCTTTTAATGAAAATTGAATGTGAATTGTTAATTTATGCCTGTATATATGTGTAGTTCAGTAGCAAACATGATGTAAAGCCTATAATGCTCCAGCCTGAACAGAAGGTGTCGGAGGAAAGTAAAACGGCATGGAATGGCCAAACAGTACACTGACACCTAGATGATTGACTAGAAAGAAATAATGCTGGAAGTGCAGAGGCGTAGTAACCATTAAGGAGGTTAATACTGGTATAAAGTATTTCAGATGAAGCTGACAGTTGGCCTAACGCTCTGAACTCAATGTTTGTGATGTATTGTGCTCAGTGTAGAACTAGAGTATCAATTAGTTATGAAGTAGAAGGTACATCCTTCTTGTTTTCAGGGACCGTGGTCTTGATGGTATTGAGCAGCACCTGGTCAGAGCTTTGCTGAATCCAGAGTCGGACAGCATACTCCTTGGTCCATTTAGCTATCAGTGAGGTGTCTCCAGAGCACAGGGGAGAAATCGAGCAGAGGAGTCTTTTCCTGCCGCCATCACGCAAGATAAGCTGATGTGGCCAGCTGAGCTCAAAATTATGTACCCCCATCTTAAAATAACATTGTAACATAAACTTAAGAGGGGAAGTAAATTGTTTTAATATCAGGAACTGAGAACATCTCCAATACTAGTTCCAATAAAGACAAACTATTGAAGTCATGATGACAAATACCAACAGAGCTTGAACAAAACAAAACCAGTATTACCTCATATTACTACTACACAACTGACACACATAGGATACTTTTAATAATATATGTCACTACAATATTCATATTGATAAATTCTGTACACATACTTGTAATTAAAATTGATTGTGATTCCTGGTTCCCTTTGTATTTGAATCAGGACACATATTCATTCATGACAGCAATGAATACATATTGTTATTTGAAAAGTTATCAGTGACTCCTTTAAGATATCCTTTAGAGTGTTATATGTATGTGAGTGTCACAGTGTTGTCAAGTGTGGTGGAATAAATTAAATTGTTTATCTGTCTGTTGTTGTTATGACTTACACTTCATCATACACATACCCTAGACATACAACGTAGTCATCACACTATTCCAGAATAATTCTGACTGAGGTATACATATGTGGCAGCAAGTAAGGTTATATATAATACACTACTCTTATTAGATATATATACCTTCACAGCTGATCTCAGTCAGTACACTAAGTCCCCTATACATATTTATAACATCCCACTTCACCACAGTAAGGACAGGTCCTCGGTGAGGTCATTGTGCCCAAAGTCCAGCGTCATGCAGTCTATTCCGGACAGTTTGATCAGACACATGACGTCCTGCAGGCATTGACTGGGCAGTTGAGGAAGCTGTTGTAAACCTGTCTCTGAGGTGACGAAGCCGAATAAAGCGATCCTCCGCTGTTGTTGTCACTCTGGGTCGTCCACTGCGATGCCGGTCTTCAACTGAGCCAGTGGCTTGGAACCAGTGCCAAAGTCGATTGATGGTACTCTGATGCACGTTTAGATGCCTGGCAACCTGACTTTGACTTTCGCCTGCTTGCAGTCGGCCATTCGGGATGTCATCCTTAAATTTATCGATGAGACGCCATAAATGTCTGCTTGAAAATGAACTGAATTTTTTGTGTGTAGCGTTATTCATTTATAGGGTTTCAGTTGCGTAGTCAGTGAATAGTGTTCACCCAAATTTTGTTGCTTTCACGTTCGCGCAACATGAGCTGTGGTCAAAAATTGCGTCATAAACACTATTGACCACTGCGTTGTAACGATTACAAAAACGAACGCAATTTAGGTCAACACGTGCATTTGACACTGTAAAGAACATTTGAGGCTGGTTTTTATATACCCTAGCACCAAATTTTACTTACAAACTCATAAAAACGCGCCCTCGGATAGCTATGCGTTTCTTTTTTTGAACAGTATATACAGTAGAACTCCATTTATCCGAACCCCATGGGACCGAGCATCGTTCGGATAATCAAATGTTCGGATAATTGGATTACATAATGTATCGAGTACATGTACTCATATTTCTAAATATAATTAACCATCACAAGGAAAATATACTATAAAACATATTTACCTGTACTGTAATAATAATACCCACACTGTATTAGATCACTGTATCACCAAAATCTTTTATTACACTGCAGTGCATGTACTACTTGTATTAATTATTTTTGTTAAGAAAGAGAAATGTTTTCCAAATAACATTACAAACGATTCAAAACCAGGCCCAACTTACGTATACATGTACTTGCACAGACGTAGCCCACTATTTAAAATAATGAGGAATCCTCTTTTGCACCAAACTGGATTGTCTCCTTTTGGCTGCTAAGTCCCGCATTCTCTTCAACAGCAGAAGCTGTGTAGGACAGCTGTCATCTTCTTGCTCGTACCAAGCCATCGCTGTTTCTAGTGCTATAAAGGCCTCTTCAGGACTTGGTCGACGTTTTGGGTTTTCTTCATAATCTACAAGTACATCATGTACTTCTGAGGAGTCTTCGTCATCGGTCACTACATGTATTTGGTTTTCTTCTTGCACAAAAGACAAAATTTCTTCGTCATTCAAAAACTGAAAACCAGAATCATTATCATCTTCTAGCCACATGTGTGCATCATCTTTGTCACAGTCCGAAAATCCGGGCATTGAAACAGTTCCACAACTTCATTTATACAATCATCATTTGTGTCCACTGCAGTAGTTTTATTTCCTCCTTTTTTCCCAAGCAATCTATTCCAAGCCTTGTTGAGATTATCTTGTGACAGGGTGGTCCAAGCATCAGCTAACATACAGCAGCAGTCTTTGAGATTAAGCTTTTTGGAAAACGCCACCACACTTTCTTCATCTTCAGCCAACAATAAACGACGCAGGACTTCCTTCTTGTACATCTTTTTAAGCTTTGCTATAACACCCTGATCCATTGGTTGAATCAGTGCTGTTACATTGGGAGGCAGAAAAATTACTTTAAAATTTGCATCAACTGCATTCAATGTATCCTTCTCTGGATGAGATGGTGCATTGTCCAGTAGAAGAATTACTTTTCCAGTTTTCTTTTCTTGTTCTCTCAACCTCTTCACATTTGGGATGAACTGATTTGTATACCAATCAAGAAATATTTCACTATTCATCCAAGCACTCTTCTGTGCTTTGTAGCACAATGGGAGACATGTCACATTCTTTAAACAACGTGGTTTTTTGGCTTTGCCGATCATTAGCACCGGTAAACGATGACTTCCACTGGCATTCGCGGCTACCAAAATTGTTACTCTCTCTTTGCACTTTTTAAACCCAGGGGCAGCTGCTTCGCGCTGAGATGCAAGTGATTTTTGAGGCAATGATTTCCAGTATAAGCCAGTCTCATCGGCATTATACACATCATCGAGTGAATAACCTTCTTCTTCCAAAAAAGCCAAGAATGTTTCTTTAAAATTTTCAGCGGCAGTTGCATCGCTAGATAAAGATTCCCCTTGAATCTCCAGTTCTCATATGCCATGACGAGATTTAAAGTTTCTTAACCATCCCTGGCTAGCCTTAAAGTCAGGAGGACCGTCAAGTTGACTGTTGAACTGAAGTGACTTTTCACACAATAGAGAGCCAGAGATAGGTTCCGATTTGCTTCTTCTTTGCAGACACCATATATACAAAGCCTCTTCCAATTTCAAATATTTCGCATTTCTCATGGTTTTACGTTTCTTCGACCCATTTTCACTATCCAATTTCTATGCAAAACTCATAATTTTATCCTTGTTACTTCTGATGTCAGAGACGGTAGCTTTCCCAACATTGAAAATCCTCGCAAGTGAAGACACAGTTTCACCTTTTCCTAGTCTCTTGATAATTTCTGTTTTCGTTTCAATTGACAAAACATTGCGGTTCCTTTTATATGCTTTAGGCCTACTGGAAGATGCCATGTCGCACAGAGAAATACTTGTACACCAAAATTATTCTGCTGTAGTAGCAGGACACAATTATTTTAAGTTGAACTGTCTGTTTAGCCAGTGTTCTGCCTAGAACGCACACGTAAACTGGAGTGGTAAACCAGATATTAACTGACTTTATGATCTAACTGACTTCCTGTACGTAAGCGACCGACCATTACCCCAACCCATCCTCTACAAATTGTTCGCACACATTTGAAGCTTGCCGCATGAAAAGATTCAGAAATGTAGTCTAACGTGACTGCTGGCGATTGATTTTTTTTTTTTTCTGGAAAAAGTGTTCGGATAATTGGATGTTCGGATAATTGGGGTTCGGATAAATGGAGATCTACTGTATATATATATATATATATATATATATATATATATATATATATATATATATATATATATATATATATATATATATATATATATATATATATATATATATATATATATATATATATATATATATATATATATATATATATATATATATATATATATATATATATATATCGACTATATCATGATAAAACATAGATTTAAGAACAGTGTCACAAGTGCAAAGACACATCCTGGCGCTGACATCAATTCAGATCACAATCCAGTCGTCATCAAAGTAAATATAAAGCTGAAAAGAGCAGGAAACAGAAGACAGGAGGAATCCCAGATAGAAATATCAGCGCTGAAACAACCAGATATAAAACAGAAATATTTAATCGATGTCAAAAATAAATATCAACAGTTATTGACAGAAAGCATGGAGCAGTATAGAAGAGAAAACCCAGAAGAAAAAGCAACCGCAAAATGGGAATGCTTAAAAACAAGCATACAATCAGCAAATGCAAATTTACCTAAAAAGGAGTCTAAGAAAAATCAAATTTGGATGACAGATAACATCTTGAATAAAATGGCAGAAAGAAAGAAAGCAAAAAACACTCCAGAATATAAAACAATAGACAATGACATACGTACTATGTGTAGAGAAGCAAAAAAACGGTGGATAGAAACAAAATGCAAGGAAATAGAAGACTTGGAAGCAAAGCACATGACAAGAGATATGCATGAAGAAATAAAGAAATTATCAAATCGGTCGCGGTTTGCACAAGGAGGAAGCTGTATCAAGAACAAAAATGGTGTAATATTACTTGATGAGAAAGACATATCAAACAGATGGGCAGAATACGTAAAAGAACTATTCGAGGACAACAGAGGTAAAAAACCATCACCAGATTCTAATGAAGGCCCAAACATTCTCAGATCAGAAGTAGAGAATGCCATTCATATGATACAAAACGGAAAATCAGCAGGCATGGATAACATAAAAATTGAAATGATAGAAGCTCTGGAGAGCTTTGGTATAGATACAATCACAGAAATATGCAACGATATATACAATACAGGATATATACCACACGACATGAAGACATCAGTTTTCATAACATTGCCCAAAAAACCAAATGCAACAGAATGTTCAGACTTCAGAACAATCAGCCTGATGAGTCATGCAATTAAGATACTGCTCAAAATCATACAGGAAAGAATAAAAAGTAAAGTAGACAGCGAAATCCAAGAAGAACAGTTTGGTTTTAGACGGAACAGTGGAACAAGAGAGGCAATATTTTGCCTAAGAATATTAGCAGAAAAATATACAGAGGTCCAAAAAAGTATGTATATGTGCTTCATTGACTATAAGAAGGCTTTTGACAGAGTCCATCATGAGAAAATAATTGAATGCCTCGAAGACATAGGTATTGAGGGAAAGGATATAAGAATACTCAGAAACCTTTATTGGGAGCAAACTGCCACAGTAAAATCGGGAAGGAATTATTCACCATACATAGACATAAAAAGAGGTGTCAGACAAGGTTGTGTGCTGTCCCCCTGCCTATTTAATTTATACACCGAAAAAATTTTCAAACAGATACAGGAAAAACCGGGACTGAACATCAGTGGAAGGTCAATAAACAACCTAAGATATGCAGATGATACCGTGTTGTTAGCTGAAAGCGAACAGGAGTTACAAGAACTAGTGAAGCAAGTGAACAGTATAAGTCATGAATATGGACTTGACATTAATATTGAGAAAACAAAAACTATGATAATTAGCAAAACAGACGATAAACCCACATTAAAGATATGCGTAAATGGGAAAATCCTGGAACAAGTCAAGAGCTACGTATATCTTGGTCATATAATAACAGAAGATGGCAGATGTGAAACAGAAATCAAGAAGAGAATAGGAATGGCCAAAGCTACATTCAACAACATGAAACATATACTGACATCCAAACAGTTATCTCACAAATTAAAACTGAGAATCATAAAGTGTTATATATATTCTGCATTTCTGTATGGTGCAGAAACATGGACGATGAATAAGCATTTGGAAGAAAGAATTGAGGCTCTTGAAATGTGGATATATAGAAGAATGGGGCGTATCTCATGGAAAGAGATGAAAACAAATAAGGAGGTCCTAGAAAATCTAGGTATGAAAAGAGAACTAATGAGGGAGGTCAAAGTTCGGCAGCTAAAATACTTTGGCCACATAAAAAGGCATAACACCTTTCAGAAGACCATAACAGAAGGGAGAGTTGAAGGCAAACGTGCAAGGGGAAGACAGCGCTATAAGTGGGAAGATAACATCAAAAGATGGACAGGAAAGAGTCTATCAGAGTGCACCACCAAGACAAGAGACAGAAGACGTTGGAGATCCATTAAAGCCAACCTTCGTTATGGAGATGGCAACTAATGATGATATATATATATATATATATATATATATATATATATATATATATATATATATATATATATATATATATATATATATATATATATATATATATATATATATATATATATATATATATATAAAATAAAGTATTCGTGATAAATATGTGTGATTTATATTCTAATTCTGTTGGAATGTCTGTAACGACAACAAGCTGAGGAATGCAATAAGTAAGATATCCAAATCCAAACAAGGGCAAACTATTATATCCTTTGACAAGTGAATCTTAGTGTAAATATTCCCCTGTTGACAACTACTACACGCTCAGATGACAACTCGCACATATTTGAAGGAAGCATTGGTCATCAGAATGTTCCAGTGATCGATGTGTGTGGACACATCTTTAAAACGAATATTTAGCTTATCACTGTATTGTGATTTTAAGAACACATTCATCTTACTCACTTCTATTGAGGCACTTTGTATACACTAATGTAGGTAAGACCTGTGACGTATAATGGAAATATAGCCTACAGTATCTGACAGCCCTGTAATCCCGTTAGCGTTCTATGATTTGCTAGTAAAAGTCAAGCATTTCTCTGCCTGCATTAGTTAGTTGCGTATCCTTTACAGGACGTGGCAATCAACCCCAGCTTTTATTATCTGTTTGTGATTTTTCTAGGCAATTTTTTTCATTCAGTGGTTTGCCATTGCTTTCTGAACAGTACGGCGCTTATACCATTGTTAAAAATCCACACAAAGCGATCTGCTACCAAACCGCCTGCAGTAGGTTTCGAACCTGGTATATCTGGATTATGAAACTGCGTTCATATCCATTAGGCCACAGACCTAACTTTAATCCACGCCTGTTTTTCCTGAAACGTAAACAAACGAAGTTGTTTGCCAACTTTGCGACCTGCCAGTCATAACAGGGAGCAAACCTGGTTTGTTTACCTGAGTTTCTCACGCGAGCTGATCTGTCAATCATCGGATATCAGACAGATGCACGTGGGGTAACACTGGACCTTTGAAGTGAGACGCTCGGGCAAAATATTTTCCCTGAAGACCCTTTGATGTTCGTACGAGAGACAACTCTTTGATCTCCAGAAGCGGGCTAAATCTAAAGAAACCCGTTACACGGTTTAAGTCTCTGTTGTTGATTAGCAACGTCCGACACAGCGACCGTGAAAACCTTTTATCTGGGGAACGTAGTTTTCTGATTTCTCTACTGTGCATGGGGGTGTGAAAATTAGCATCCTCTGGAGAGCAGATAACAATAATGTATATAAACTGTGGCTTCCCAAACCAGTTATCAGTTGTCGCTCAGAATTTTTCGGATAGTCTAATCACGTAGTCTAGAACCATTGTGGAAGATGTGTTAATAGCCTTCTTGGGGATTTCATTCCGATTTTATGGTAATGGAAATTTGTGCTTAAGCGTGTTATGTTTTTACCATTATAATTTACTGTGATTTCCTAGCGTTAAAACTAGAGAAATAAAAAAACCGCGTAGATATTTCTTGCCAGTTGTTCAGTTTAATGTAATTTTCATTACCTGCTTTCTCACACAAGAAGATACGGTTTAGCTGACTGAATTAATATGCTTGGCGCGACTGATAGTGGACCATAGAATTCAAGTTATATGTCATTTTGTGTAATTATACAAGTGACTAGTGTTTAATATCATACGACTAAACAAACAGACGATCTAATAGCTATTAATGACAGGCGATATTTGTTAAGTGCGAGTAGGGATAATTAAATAATAATTGACATTGTGCGCTGATTGTTGACCGGAGCAGGAGGGGAAAGGCTGCCTAACCTGCACTCGCTAAGCGACGCGCGATGGGATAGGCTAGAGACACCGTGTGCCTTTTAACTTTAATCAGGACTGACGGAGAGGATAAGAGATCGTCTCGTCCCCTTCCGTGTGTGTATATATATATATATATATATATATATATATATATATATATATATATATATATATATATATATTTAGAGATATAATAGTAGCATTTTTTTCATAATGTTTCTCTATTCTTAAACAGACCTGATCAAGGGCGACAATCAGTCTATTTTGGTCATTTTTCTTCATTTACTGATTGGATTAATGTGGTCTTTTTTTTTTTTTTTTTGGCTTACACGTCCTCAAGTTCATTTGTGAACAGGATTGGCCAAAGAGACTAATTGACATTTTAAATGATAAATTTAACTGGACTTTTTATAACCCAGAATTCATTTGTTCAATTTTATCAGCCCACTGGGTTGTGAAAGATATAACTGTTCTCCCGACTTTTGACAGTCGTATATAAGTGGATTTTATCCAGAAGAGTTACGCTGTTTCAAAATCGACACTCATGACAGAGACAGCCGATAGGATTTACCATCATCATTTATAAATTGTAACAGTTTTAGCAACCAGATGTTTCCAAATACTGGAAGTATTTTCTACTGTTTACTGTGAACACAGATCGCGGGTTTTTTTTTTTCTACACTAACTATTCGAGGTGACATTTGTCCATCCAGGAATCAACCACCAAATTTGGCGTCCCCCTCATAAAATCTTATTTGTTATACAGGAAGGACTGGGGCCAATTTGGAAGATTAAAAACCCTGGAAGTTTATATTCAGGATACTTGTATGTCCAATGATATATCACCCAGATTGAGTGGCCACTGTATATGTCAGACAGAGAGAGTGAATATTTTCTTAGTTACAGAAACTGTATCATCGTTGGTTTTGCTTAAATATTGTTCAATTTAACTGGATAGCATTTAGTAGGAACTTTGTTCTTTTCTTTACTGTCTATTCTGTACCATAGTGCTAACCTTTGACCTTTGGGGTTATTAACGTGTTGGGTTCTTTTTCTCAATAAGGGGAGTGTTACGTGTCGGGTTATCTTCTTGTAGTATTTGGTTGATGATAAACTTAGAATCATAAAAATGTACATGCATCGTACTGACATACACGAATGGAGACGGGTTTGGTACAGGACATCAATGGCTGAAGGACTCAAGTCGTCAGGTGGAGGGTCCACAATATATCTTTACATTTAATTCACATCAGGAATAGCAACATCATAGGTATGGCAAGGCATATTGTACATACATTATAGTAGAATCCTTCATCAGTCTCGTCTCAACCATTCAGTTCTGGCCGCTGTACTAGAGGTGCATACCACCCAAGTAATGTGGACCAGACAACGTGAATGTAAAATATACTGGAATAATTTCTTCAGTAATATTTCGAACTTCTCGCTAAGTTCTGAATCATCTTAGATAATATAGTTGTGGCCTTCGAAGAATAAAATATATGCCACTTAGAGCTCTTCCTCCGCAATCCTAGGAGCTTGAATAAAATACGTCTTACCATCAAGACCACAGATAACGAAAGGACAAGAATATTAGCCGTTAGCATATATTAGTGCAGAACGCGTTACGTCATTAACAACTGGTGATGTATTAAATATGTAGCGTTCAATATAAGTTAAAACCCGTGCAAAAACATGATTTACTACAGAGTGACATATAACCGCAAAACAACTGGTAATAGCCTATGTGTGGTCATGATACAAAATTCATTCATATTCTTTCTTTAACAGGGAGGGCACGTGTATTCTTTTATTTTCCTATGTATGTAATTCTGATTTTATTTGATCTAGTTTAGATATTCGATGTTGTTAAGTGTTATGAGTAAAATTTATAACATGTCTGTCGATGTTATTAAATAGTTCGACAATGATGCATGTTTGTATATTATCGGTAGTCCATGGAAACAGGAAGTTACGTCATTGCCTCGAGGTTCAGCTTGCAGACGTTAAGGTCGGGATCCCCAAAAGTGGGCGATCGTCTGCTAGGGTCTTCTGTGTGTTTCAATGTGGCAGGTGGACGTATGTCTGTGAGCTCCTGAGAATTATATTATCCCATGACATATTCCTATGATGTTCCATCACTTGATCGTCCATATACCTCCGTGAGATGATGCTAGTTTATTTGTAAAAAGAATTATGATTTCTGTGAAGAACGTGAGTAATTAAAAATGTGTAAATCTGTCGAGGACAGTGTTCTAGCTACAGACGGTACAAAGCTATACAGATGACTGTATGTGCGATGCCATATGATATAATGGCTTTCAAGTTTATCTATGTGGAGCAACGTTGAGTAAAATAAACTGTGTATTGATTGTCCACTTGGCCTTTGTGGTGACATTTATATTTTTCAAGTGTGTGATGAGCTGTCTGCGGTGTCAAGCATTTATACCCTACTACTATTGGCCAGAATAACAAGAAGTGTACTCAGACTATCTACATTATAATAAAGAGACACGCAACATTAAGTTTAATGATAATAAACAACAAAAGAACTTAACTGTGTGTGTTGGTCAGACCCATACCCAATTAACCATAGTTTTTCACGTTTGTGTGTCTTGTTGTCCCATACCTGTTTGTGTGTATGTAGTTAAACTTATATTTACATATATAGGGAGGTGTAAGATTGTCTTGTACTAAATTATAGTCGTATAGATAGGCTGGACTAGAGAAACTACTCATTTCAGAGACAGATCTTCACCTTAAACTATTCACTCGTGAAATCTATTCTCACTCCTTTATTTCTCACGCACTCATATCACCATGCACTCTACTCAGGCGGGACCATAAATAACTTTAAAACCTATCTAATCACGACAAGACCAAGGTTTTTAAAAAAATGTATGTAAAAAAATACCAAGGCTTGTCGATAGTTTAGTAAGTGGTTAGAATGGTTGCCGTTCACACAAACGTTTTGCTTTCGATTCCCGATAGAGATATACTTTTTTATATTTTTTACTTAAGTTCAGTCCTCTATCATACAAGTGTGCTGTTGTTAATTATAGTTTCCATGTACCTCTGTCTGTTGAAAGGCTTACTTCTAGGTGGAAGATGAAAGCAGTGCAGAGGAAGAATTGTTTAACTAGATCTTTTAGCTTTTTTGCAGACAACACCAAGCTGAAGACTCCTTGGTATTATCTACACTGTAGATCTAGGCTTTTCCTTTGGCTTTTCTGTCATTCTGAAACGTGTTGAGTTGAAGTCATGAGTTCCCATTTCTCCAACTTGGCTCGCATTTAAAAGGAACATCACATCTGGTCCCAAGCCAGGAGGAAGAAGCGCGTGGCATACTATGCATTCTCCCCCATCCAAGATGGCTCTCCAAATACGCAGAGCTAAAATACTGTGCTCCGGTTATGGGCTCTCCCAAAGAATCATCACATAATACACAGAGCCACCTCTCAGATCCCATGATTACCATGGGGTCGATAGTTAGATCCTCCTGCATGCAGCCAACCAGAGTTACGTCTGGTTTCAATGACTCCTCCAAGCTTAAAGTGCAGTGCTTGGTTCTCAACATGTTTCACCACATGGGGAATCTCTAGAAATGTGTGGGTGATTTCAAGAGTCATTAAGGGTGTAATAAGTCTCACAGACAGAGGTTCACATCCACATCTATATACTATATCACTGTGCCTAGCTGGTGTTATATAAGGCTGACTCCAGATATGCCTCCATGCATAATGTACATCATATATATATATATATATATATATATATATATATATATATATATATATATATATATATATATATATATATATATATACATATATATATATATATATATATATATATATATATATATATATATATATATATATATATATATATTGACGAAATGGACGACCTCTATCGATCTTTGGTTCTCTCCGGCAGTATCTGTACATTTGTGGTACTGATTTTCATTAGGTGATGTCAATTATCGCACTTTTCTTTCTTTCTTTCTTTATTTTTCTGCTAAGTAGCAGATATTTGATTTTATCAAGTAGGTGATAAATATCCCAGTTACAAGGAGCGGCTGATATGATACATCACATTTGCTTGACGCTACCCAGATTTGTGGTTATAGGCGCGGCAGATTAACACGTAATCGGTCAGCGCTATCGGCTTAAATCTCCGATAAGACATGGAGTTTGCGTACTCATACGACAGATAACGAGATTACTGTCTGTGTGACACCTGTGGGCAGACAAGTGTGATATAATCGTTTCCGGTCACTGGGTTAAAAGTAATCATGGATTTATTACATTTTAGACAATATGAGTCTACAAATATGTTTGTGAGAGTGTAAGCAAGACGTCATATTACCATATATGGGAGACGTGACCTTTTACAAAATGTTTCCATGTAGGAAATATTTTGAAAGTGCCACACCCGATATTTTTGAAATGATTGGATCTTTCTGATTAGATTCATAACAACATTGAGGGGGAATATAGGCTGACCATTTTGCAGTTTTATCTCACTATGAATTTCAAGCTCGCCAAGACCTCAGACCTCGCCAGAGTGAAGACTAGATTCATAATTCCTATTTGTTTACCGGACCTTTTATTGGAGAACCAGATAAGACCTACAAAGCACAGGAAATATCTTTCAAATTATAATAAGGAACACCGGGATTAGGAAACTGAAAAAACACGGAGTCAGAAGGGGCAATCTATTGTTAAATTAAAGACATCCCAGACGCGTGTAAGAGAACAATTCGTCTCTTTTATTCATCTGAGCAAACAAGTCTGTAGCCAGGATTGGCGTAAGTTGTAATTTACAATTCATATTTTATTACTATCATGTGAACTAACATATATGTATATATTACCATGTGAAATTTAATGTGTGAAACTCGCTATTGGATGTCAAAGTCATTTGGGGCTGGCAACCTCAGTATCTAGAATGATGATTCATGAACCACCACTGCACCGGCTGGTCATTGCTTTATTGATAGTTTCGTAAAGAGAACTAAAAGCATAAAGTAGTTCCAGGTTCCCTATGGAGCAGGGAGGGAAAGATGAAAAAGATGATGTACGTTCTAAGAATAATACTTACATTTTCAAAGCAGAGTAAATGTCCCTATAAACATATTCACTTTAAAATTAATGTAAGTTTTCAAGCTTTAAACCAGTGTAAATGTCTTTGTGAAAATGTTCATTTTAATTAATTGAAGTTTCAAACTTTTCCACAAGTGTAAATGTAAATGAAACATAAATGAATTTATATTGTGAACACTTTTTCAAACAGTGGCGATGTAAATGTAAAACATATTATATCTGTACGTTTAACCTTTTCGTTTAAATTTAATGTAAAGCTAAAGCTATTCAGTTTAAATGTAAAGGAAGTTTTATCTAAAGGGATTAAATTTAATTCTCATCGAGGGTAAATTCTTACATGGGATGGAAGAAAAGAAAAGGGGGGGGGGGAAGGGGGGCACATAACTGTGTCGGAAAAAGCCATACTCAGAAGAGCGTTTCGTTTCTATTTCTATTACCAGTTATTGGTGGTACCAGCAGAAAGTACTATCTCTGGAACAAATGAAGGTAGAAATGGACTGACGTTATGCGAGACGACATCATAAGAGTCTTATAGACAGACGCAGAACCCACTTAGCCGTTACTCCTTGAACGTTCTGGGAACGTGCGGCGCCTGAACTTTGACCAGAGACGAGCGAGAGCAGAGTGGAAGGAACTGACCCAGCGGGAGAAGAAACTACCATTGGCAGCTAAGTGACAATATCCACCGCCAAAAGTGACCTCCTTTATTCATTTAAATCCCATCCAAGTGGTGAAACCTTTTCCATAACTATTCAAATAATTTTCCAACTGTTAAAACTTAAAGTGATTATTAAATTTTGTTATTTGTAATGTTGCAAATTTAACTTCGATTCAATCCTTTTAAATGTACTACATGTTTGTCTCAGTCAAAGTTACTAAACACACACTCTAAATAGAGCTATAAATAAATAAATAAAAATATAAATAAATAAAAATAAATAAATAAATTATATATATATATATATATATATATATATATATATATATATATATATATATGTATATATATATATATATATATATATATATATATATATATATATGTGATCTTCCTTATCAGTCATTTCTGACCAAAGGAGCGTACCTCCCGAAATAACTTTCGGTGGCACGAGGTTGGGCAATGTTAGATCAAGCTGTTGCCCATGCAGCATAACCCGGCCTGGACGTCAGAGGAACGGTCTAGCCGATACAGTCTGACACCAGTAGCAACAGCCTAGTCACTAGTAGGATACGGAACTTGCCCTCCAAGTTATCTTCCCATTTAGTCATTACTGACTGTACTAGGGATACAGACACCTCGAGAGCAGAGGGTCTGGGAGCCGGACATTCTGCGTCCCCGAGTCATCGCTGACCATATATGGGAACGCAGACACCTCGAGACCCGTAGGTCTGAGGAAAATGCCGGACTGCTCGAGCGCTATCTGGAAACGGACACGACTCTCTGCCACGTTTTCTGATACTGGGAGGGCCCGAAAAAGGCACCACACACAGTCGTTAGAGGCAGAAGTTCGCCGGTAAGCATGTATTAGCTCTAGAATTGCCACAGTTATCCAAGTAGGATCGTGTCATCTAAGGAACCTCGACTGATTTAATGAGCCATTCGCGGTTTCACCGTGAGACAGTGTGAACTTAGACATGCATGGCTTAATCTTTGAGACAAGCATATGACTACTGGCAGGATCAACCAGATAACTGTCCTTCGAACAGAGCATTTCGTCGCTCGCTCGCGCGGGGAGGGAGACAGCGCTCTGTGCAGAGCGGATCCCGGCGGCCTCGGCGATTTTATTCTTGCGAGAACCACTGGCCGCCTGCCGACTAGTCGGACAGGACAGGCTGAAAGCGACACCAGATTACTGACTGCCGGCCCACGACTCGTTGCGAGAGCGGGGCCGTTTTTCGAGACTGTTGTCGAGCCACGATACGGAGATGCGACTGCTTGCTAACATCACGACCGAAGGCTGCGATTTACGGACACAGGAGCTAAACTACTACCTCGCTAACCGATGAACTGGGAGGGCCCGGTCGTACCGGGATCACCACGCGCAGTCTCTCGAGACAGCGACCGCCAGCGCTCTTGAGGAGGGCAACGAACGAAATATATATATAAATTCCACTGATTAACTCAGCGGTGGGGGTTTAACGAGCTAGAATAAACCATTTCTAAATTCTTCATAAAAGTGTCGGCAGATTATAGTAATTAACGTGCTTAGCGACAGCAAGCATTGTTTTCGATTATCTGAATATCTTATGAAGACTCCCATGTGATAGAAGCTTTACTACTCTTCCATCGACATTTCTGCCAAGAGTAATCTTATGTAAAGATAGACTTCATTGAAAGCCTATAATAGATACTCTTGAGAGTTGGCCACTGTTGGACCACTACTGCAAAGCAGGGGAGGCAATACCGTCACATATAAATATAATTTTAAATACATGTGAGTTTTGGATTATTGTTTGTCGCCATTACATATGAATTAGATTTGAACCGGAAGGATACATGACTATGGGGCTGTTCACAATTACGTAACGCAAAGAAGGGAGGGAGAGGGGGTTGTCGAGATGTTACGTTTTGTTACAAGGGGGGTTGGGAGGGTTCTGAAAGGTTGTTACATAACGCAGGATAAATCTATTGATAATTCATAAGAAACAGACTATAAAAAATTACTGCTTTTTCTAGTGACAGGCATCTTTCATTCCCATGGGAAGAAAGGAAGTGATAACTTTTGAGAGACAGCCATATGGTAATATTTCGGGATTGCGTTTTTAGGATTGTCAATGCACAGTTAAATTTCACTGCAAGTGATTGGGCTATTAGTAAGGTATTAAAACGCTCTTGTGTGACAGATGGTTATGTTGAACTAATTGGTGAGACAGATAGTTAGACCTAATTACTACACAAGTGCAGATAAACTGTTGTAAAGCTTTACCACAACAGAAAGAAGGTCGGCCGATGTGTTACGTAATTTTAAGGGGGGTGGGTAGTTTAATGTTTCGCACATGTTACGGGGGTGGCTGAAAATATCAAATTTGCGTTATGTAATTGTGAACTACTATCGCCTGATTTTTTTCCCCCTCAACCTCTTCCTACACTCCTTAATCCTCATTTTTCTTATCCTTCTTACCTCTTCTGCCGAGTGTTTGAACATTATTGGTGAAATAATTGTTCTTCGCCAACTTTCCGTCGTTAGCACAGAGCTTATCCTGGATTTGTTACTATAACGACCACCTGAGCTCTTGTCTTTTATTGTCTTTTTTGTTTTTTTAACTTGACCGTTTCAAACTCAGATAGCTTTTAGTAGCAGAGTGGTATGTGCACTTGCTTCTCGAGGCAAAGCTACTTAGTTCAGAACCTGGTATCGACGTGCTCCAATCTATTCAGCTTTAAATGTGTATATGATTCTGTTCAGGAGTTAGGTAAGACAAAGGCAGCAAGGAAGAGAACTGATCTCATAAAGCTGATACCAAGTTTAGTGACGTCACTGAAGTCTCCGTCGGCGGTATCTGCTTGTACTTTATAGCAGGAATCATTAGTTGTCTTAAATTTGTTGTGTGACCGTAAGGTCTACCACGTCGTTTTAGCACTAAGGTGCTACCACTTATTAGAGTTAGGGTAAGAATACTATAGCAAGATTTTAAACACTAAGTATTTGAAGTGACTAGTTAGTTAATTAACCCTAGTCCCAAACCTAGGACATCATTTCATGATGTACATGAAATGACGTCATCAAAGCTTGTGTAGTAGCGATACAAGTAAAGAAACGGAAGTTATTTTTTAAAAGGGAAGATCAGAGTCAGTTGTTTTCAGCACGAGCTGAGCGGCGGCTGTTTTCCCATCTAGCAGGTCCCATTTATGTTTTGATTCGTAAGGATTGTTGGTTTGTACACCTTTAATGAATATATTCTATGAACCAGCATGGAATGGTTAGCGAATGCAACCACTGAATAAAAGGTATTGTTTAGTTAAGTCGAAGTTAGACTTACTTCTTGAACACAAGTTGGAAGTTACATTGTTGACATTTGACTATCAGCAACAGAGCACTTCATTCTTACGATCACACAGCCACACACCAACTCAGACGAGTCGACAACAACTACCTGGGTTTATTACACAACTCTTCTGTAACCACCACCTCTGGCGATAGCCAGTTTACAACAGAAGCACCTCATTTCTTCACCCTGTCACAAAACGACTTTACAACAGAAGCACCTCATTTCTTCACCCTGTCACAAAACGACTTTACAATAAAAGTCCTACATTTTTCCTCACCCTGTCACAGTAACCTTTATTGGTGCCGTGACCAACTCGTCTCCGTTGGTGTACCTTTATTGGTGCCGTGACCAACTCGTCTCCGTTGGTGTACCTTTATTGGTGCCCGTGACCAACTCGTCTCCGTTGGTGCACCCATACTACAATGGAAACAGACCGGCCGCAACTGGAGCACCAGTTGGTATTGTTGCAACAGCAGAACCAACAATTACAGCAACAGCTTCTGCTTCAGACACAACATACAGCGTCACAACAACCCCTACCAGACTCTGATAATTTTCATACTGCTACTTTGAAGAACATAACGGACACTTTGTGCAATGTTACTCAGTCCGCACATTATCAGAACATTGCTTCCATTGTTACACCTTTTGATGGGGACCCCTCGCGGTTTAAGAAGTGGTTAGTGGACATAGAAAAGTACGTCTCATTAATCCCTACAGCTACAGATGAAGACCGTAAAAGGGTCGCATTTTTGTCGTCTCAGTCTCTGGTTACAGACTTCCTTCGACGAAGATTCAAGGACTTCCCTATGGAAACCTTCCCCTCCCTGAGAAAAGAGTTAATCCATCGTTATTCTCCAGTGACCGACTGTGAACACGCTTGGACTCTTCTTCGGCGCATTCATCAGGAGAAACACGAACCTGTGCAATGCTATGGTGACCGGCTGCTTAATCTTTCTGAGGATGCTTTCTTTGAAGATTCTTTGCCTTCAGCTGATCTAGCTAAACATCTTGTTGGCATCTTCATTGATGGTCTCTCTACAGACTCGCTCAAACTTCATCTAATTTGAAAAGATCCTCAATCCATCAATGAAGCCATACAGTTAGCAGTAGCCAAAGAGAATGTGAAGAAACGTTTTCAACAGCGTGTGGGACGTGACCCTCGAGTAGAACTCCAAGAAGAACATGAACCGATGGACGTGAGTCATTATCGCTACAGTTAGCAAGGCCCACCTACACAACAGCGACCTGTTGCTCCTCCGTCAGGGACCCATTCAAGTTAACAACATCGATCGCGACATCATCGAAGTGGTTAGGCACCTCTGATACATCAGGTATCTACGATTACTTGCTTCACCTGTGGTCAGCCTAATCATATATCTAGGAACTGTGTCCACCGACAACAGCATCTTGTAAGGCCACAAACTAACACCCAGCAGCAACCACGTAATCGCCAGCACAGTCCGGGACAACTTCACCAACCTTCCTGGCCTCCATTCACACCCATGCCACCCCGTCAAGGACCTTCACACTCTTTTTCCCGTGGACAATCCCAACCCAGACCTCTTATGTACCAGGGAAACCATTGGAACAGCCTGAACAGGAGAAGGAATAGGATGTCAATAAGAAATTTCATTAAAGAGATAAGACAAACAAAGATATGGGAGGTAAACTGTAGTACATGCAGTAACAAACGAAGCTGTTTCATCACAACAAAAGGGTGTTGGATGGTCCACATATATCCAATAAGATCGGGAAATTCTTCTTCTTCCTCTTCATCCTTATCTGCCGACACTCTCTACCCTCCATTCCACCCCGTCTCCTCTGTCCCTCACCCTGCTCCTCCTGTGATTGTTCCACCCAATGCTTTAGGGGATTCCTCCTCTTCCGAATCTGATAGTTCTCCTCACGATATAGTATATCGCCTCCAGTCTAGAGATGTCCGTGGAGTTGCGAAACATCCTGCCTCTTCAGTCTAGTCTTCACCTCCTCCTCACTCACAGAAGTTCGTCGTCTACGCCGTTATCGCTCCTGTTCCGTATCTGAGGATGATATTCCTCCTCCTGAACTATATGCCCGAATCCACTCCCGTCAGGATCGTTTCAACGCGTTTCCCTCCGTTGTTCCCAGTCCATCCCATGCTTCCGATATGCATGATCCCATAGTTCCTCCTTCCACCACCACAGCTACTGCCCATACCTCTCCTCCTCCTTCAGTACATCTTTCCTCTGAGTCCGCTCCTCCTTTTCCCCTACCTACTTCTGACCTTGATACTGCCCCTGATTCTACCTCCTCTGACATCGAGACTGACGTTCCTCCCCCTCTTCTTCGTTATCCTAGCAAACGTCGGCATTCCACCTCCTCTGGAAATTCTGCTCCCCTTCCCAAGTATCTTCTGCAGCCCACTGCCCATGTCCGTACTCACTTTTCACGCCTTTCTCGCCCCCGTCAGTTGCCTCTGGTACCTCCTCCAACCCCCCCCTGCCCCACCGACACACAGTAGATCGCGTAATCCTCGCCGTCTTCCTCCGATCTGTCCACGCCCTCCACTCCAATCCTCCCTTTATGTTCCGTCCCCTCCTGCAGTCCTCGCAATTTCTCCTCATCCTCAACAACCCCGCTGTGACGAACGTTTGAACACACGAGCAATCGAATGCATTGATTCCTTAAATATCCTCATAAAATCGTTAACCAGTTGACCTTTCTTTTTTTCCCAGATGTCGTTTCCAGTTATGTCTTATTCGATGATCTGTTTGTCTTTCGTGACCTCACTAGCTATGCTTTTCGACTCCTATGATGTTGAGTTTTGGGACACTCCTCATGCCACATGATTAACTCCTCCTTGACCAGCGTTAGCTATATCATTTTTTTGTACTTAAGATGGCATCTGTGCTGTCATGACCTTATGATTATTGCCTTTTTCTTAATGGATTGATATTTTTTTGTCACGAGCATGGTCAAGATTTGTTCGTGGTGATTTGTGAATAACAAAGAGATTACCATTAGTTCATTTTTTTCACCCGCCACTTATGTTGGCATCAGTAATGTTTTTTTATCATTCCATTTTGTTTCCTCCATGTCGTTTAGACATAGTTCGATTTCCGGATTTTTTAATGCCGGTAAATTTCTTATGTGAATTAACTCATGCCATTTACTACCTTGTTTGAAGTTTAGTTTACTACATACTGATGTTCCTGTCTTGTGCAACCGCCGTGTTCGGCGTCCGCCATTTTTTGGGCACCCACTATTTTTTTTAATTGCTTGTGAGTTTTCCACTTTTAGCGACGTTACCTCGCTTTGATGCATTCATGATTTGTTTTTTCCATTACTTTGAGTAATGTTTGTGACTTAATGGTCCATTGTTCATTGATCCCCATGAAATATGAGTATTTTCATTTTTGCCATTGTGTCATTTATGCCTCTCGACATACACTTTGTATCTTTTTCCATAACTAGCTAGTTCTCTTACTATTCCCCCATCATTTTTTTTGTTTTCTTTATTTCATTGTCCATTCCCCATTCCCTTAACTCCCATGCTATTGTATTCCACTGCCGTATATTTTCCTATCACCTTCCATAACCATGATTGATGTTTTTTTATGTATATTGGAGTAATAATCTGGTGGAACTGGTATATACATTTTTTCCCCTTAGGTTTTTTTAAGGGTTAGTTTTCAGTAGTTCCTCGGAATATGTCTCCCTTCTGGGATACATTTTGGTGGCCCCGGGCGTATGTGACCGTAAGGTCTACCACGTCGTTTTAGCACTAATGTGCTACCACTTATTAGAGTTAGGGTAAGAATACTATAGCAAGATTTTAAACACTAAGTATTTGAAGTGAACTCCGCCAATGCCGGTCCCAAGCCCGGATGAAAAAGGAGGAGGGCGGCCTGCATGGAGGCCGTAAGGAGGCAGCCCCTCCACCATGCAAAGGCACAACAGGCCAATCACCTGTTTGCTTTAAATCACGATTACTAGCAACACAAGAGAGAAAACTGGACTGATTCTAAAGGCGACGAACTGGAACGGACTACGGACTACGACTTATGGAACTTGGAAAACAAGAAGTATAAATGGGAAGGAAGAGGAGCTGGTAGAAGAGATGAGGAAAGCAAAACTAGAAATCCTGGCTATAACGGAAACAAAGAAAAAAGGACAAGGAGTCATGGATCTCGATGGCAACACGCTGCTCTACAGTGGTGTACCCATGTCTGAAAGAGCTAAAGGGGGCGTGGGTTGCATTGTGGCCCAAAATCAAAAAGATAGTATCAAGGGATGGAACTTTGTCTCGGAGCGCATTATGGTTGTTAAACTAAAAGAAGGAGAAACCATAGTCAACCTGGTCATAGTGTATGGGCCAAATGAGGATGAGAGAGCAGGGGTCAAGGAGGAATTCTTCGAGCTGCTTCAAAGGACAGTGGATGACTGCCTAGATGAAGTTATCATGCTCGGAGATTTTAATGCCAGAGTTGGAAAAGACCATGCTAGATGGGGTGGAGTTATCGGAAGATATGGAGAAGATACTCTCAATGACAATGGAAAGCGACTCCTTAGATTCTGCAGTGAGCAGAATCTGATCATTACAAACACAAAGTTCCCCCATAAGCGCATACATGCATACACTAGATGTGAACCAACAAAGAATGAGAAGTCAGTGATCGACTATGCCATTGTTCGGAGAAGCTCATTCAAATATGTCCGAGATGCTAGAGTCTGGAGGGGGCCAGAGATTGGAAGTGATCACTACCTGCTAACAATCAAAAGAACAACTGAAAGAGTTGCTCAGCCTAGGAACTGTCCAACATCACGCAAGAAACCAAGTAAACGAGCAGGAGAAATGAGCATTAGGACCTACAAGCTGAGAGAGCCAGAAATTAAGACCAGATATCAGGGGCTTATTGCTGCAGCGGTGAGCAACACAGAAGAACGACCTGATGACTTGGAAACCCTCTGGATTAAATTCAAGGATATCATAAAGACAGCTGCTGCAGAAGCATGTGGTGAAGTCCGACTTGGGAACAAGAGAAAGAGGACACCTTGGTGGACAGAGGAAGTCAAAGAGAAAATAAGAGAGAAGAAAATGGCATGGAAACAATACTTAGGAGCTAAAAACACAACAGGACAAATGGAAAAATATAGAGAATATGTGACACTCAGAACAGAAGCAAAGAACAAAGTGCTAGCAGCAAAACAGAAGTCCTGGGAAGAATTTGGAGAAAAGCTAGAAAAAGATGCACAAGAAAACCAGAAATTGTTCTATAAGACCCTAAAGAACATGAGGAAGGAAAAACAATGCCCTCTCAAATTTATAAAGGACAAGCAAGGCAAATTGCTTACTGCCCCGAAGGAAGTAATGGGAAGATGGAAAGAATATTTCTCAGAACTCCTGGATGGTGAGCATGGTGAAACATCAGAAATGATAAACACTAGCACAGAAGAGGAAACCAATGATGGTGAAGATGACATAAAGATGGAAGAACTGAAGGCAGCACTGGAGAAAATCAAGATGGGCAAAGCAGCAGGGCATGATGGTATAACACCAGAAATGGTTAAGTTCATGGGAGCATCAGGCGACCTATTACTCTTAAGGGTTTTACAGGCAGCGTGGTACAACAAGACCATACCAAAGGATTGGGAGATTGCCATCATAACACCAATTTTCAAAAAGGGTGACAATCGACAGTGTGGAAACCATAGAGGCATATCCCTTCTCAGTGTCCCTGGTAAAATCTACTCTAGAATCCTAGAGCAGAGACTCCGACGCCTAGCTGAGCCACAATTGGATGAGGTCCAGTGCGGATTCCGAGCAAACCGAAGTACTCAAGACCTAATCTTCACACTCAGACAGCTGAGTGAAAAGGCCCTTGAGTATAAGAGTGAGATCCATCTTTGTTTCATAGATCTGGAAAAGGCGTTTGACAGGGTCCCTTGGAGCAAACTTTGGGACTGTTTGGCAAGGAAGAATATTCCAGCACCTCTGATTCATGCTATACAGAGCTTCTACAAGTCTTGCAGAAATTATGTGAGGACAGCAAACCATAAGTCAGAAGAGTTCAGGACCACCACTGGTGTAAGACAAGGTGATATCCTATCACCTTACCTCTTCATACTCCTTATGGACGATGTCATCAAGGCATGTAAGGAGAGAACAAGAAAGTATTCAGTGGGGTACTGGAAGATGAGACAGGTCTATATTTCGGAGCTGGCATTTGCTGATGATGTTGCCCTGATTGCTAAATCAGAGGCACATCTCCAATCCAACCTGCAAGTCTGGAAGGAAGAGCTGGAGAAGAGAGGGATGGTCATAAGCAGCTCTAAAACAAAATCCATGGTGATATCACGAGAAGAAAGAAAACATCAGATTAAGTTGGGAGAACAGGTCCTGGAGCAGGTCGACCACTTTAAATACCTCGGAGCTATTATAGACCGAAAGGGAGGCATCAAAGAAGAGTTGGCCACTCGAAAAGCAGCAGCTGGGAGACTTTTTCAGGCCATAAATCGAGGATTCCTCAGCAAGAGAGAGGTTGGTAAGAAAACGAAGATGGCTGTATACCGCTCCACCTATGTCCCAGTCTTGACATACGGATGCGAGTCATGGGCAATGACTACAACCCATAAAAGCCAGATCCAAACCTCAGAAATGAGGTATCTGAGGAAGGTGGTTGAAGTAACAAGAAGAGACATGGTACGCAACCAGACGATACGTCAAGGCCTTAAATCCTACCCCCTGCAGACCCAAGTAGAACAGTCCCAATTAAGATGGTTTGGCCATGTCTGCAGAATGGGAGAAGATCGGATACCACGACAAGCATGGGAAACAAAGAGCCAAGGATCCAGACCCCGAGGACGACCCAGAGTCCGCTGGGAGGACAACATTAGACAATCTTTCAAGGATCGAGGACTAGAATGGAACGAGGCCAGGAGGAAGACAGCCGATAGGATAGTCTGGCGCTCTCTCTTCCAAACCTCTACACCTCACGGTAGAAGGGGAACGAGTAAGTAAGTAAGTAAGTATTTGAAGTGACTAGTTAGTTAATTAACCCTAGTCCCAAACCTAGGACATCATTTCATGGTGTACATGAAATGACGTCATCAAAGCTTGTGTAGTAGCGATACAAGTAAAGAAACGGAAGTTATTATTTAAAAGGGGAGATCAGAGTGAGTTGTTTTCAGCACGAGCTGAGCGGCGGCTGTTTTCCCATCTAGCAGGTCCCATTTATGTTTTGATTCGTAAGGATTGTTGGTTTGTACACCTTTAATGAATATATTCTATGAACCAGCATGGAATGGTTAGCGAATGCAACCACTGAATAAAAGGTATTGTTTAGTTAAGTCGAAGTTAGACTTACTTCTTGAACACAAGTTGGAAGTTACATTGTTGACATTTGACTATCAGCAACAGAGTACTTCATTCTTACGATCACACAGCCACACACCAACTCAGACGAGTCGACAACAACTACCTGGGTTTATTACACAACTCTTCTGTAACCACCACCTCTGGCGATAGCCAGTTTACAACAGAAGCACCTCATTTCTTCACCCTGTCACAAAACGACTTTACAACAGAAGCACCTCATTTCTTCACCCTGTCACAAAACGACTTTACAACAGAAGTCCTACATTTTTCCTCACCCTGTCACAGTAATGCCTTCTCCTTGTTTCTTCCCAAGTTATCATTAGCGTTGAAAAACAACTTAAAATAATAATTTCTGTATCAAATTCATGTAAGTATATATTCGTGAAACACAATACATATAAGGACAAAAATTAACATTTATAATAAATACATATATTTACACACAAAATGACAAATTAAAAAAATGTGTGGCTTTGTGGCTCAATTGTTTATTTCACCGGAATTATTACAATTTATGACCTGTTTGATTTAAAAAAATGATTTACTGCCCTTAAGACATTGGTGACAAATTAAGTCTTGTTGCTACAAACAGTTTTAAAACTTGCTTCACTAAACCTTTAATTTATTTAATAAATGTTTTTAGTATAGGGACCTTCAACTTGCCTTACGTTTGTCTTTTCTTGACTTGCCTCCATCTGTCTTTGTTGGTTCCAGTTCATCTCTGCTTAACATTAATCCTTACACAAGTTACCTTAGTTTCAAACAGTGCAGGCGTAAACGCTTTAACTGAAAAGTGCTGAAGTCATTCATTTCATGAACTTATACAATTTAGTAGACATTGTGCAAAGAACATGCAAAATGCAGTTTAACACTTTATAAATAATTTACAATTATTTCTATAATGCTAGTAAATGTAATAAACGCTCCTAATCGACCATCTACTCCCAAATCGATGTTTTTTTTTAATAGGCCATAGGGCGTGCCTTAGATTTGGAAACGAGGCGAAGGTCAGGTAATCAATCAAAAGCTCCGAAGTAGAACAATGGAAGCCAGGAAGAAAACGGATTTCCTGCAGGGTATGATCCAGCTGCTGGAGGGGGGAACAACAACATTGCCGTTAGTGTACGTTGAAATATTAGAATGCGGTGTTTGATCACTTTCAGAACATGCATTCACACATTTAACCAAACATCTACTCACTTGTTCAATCATACAATTACCAATTCATTCACTCATTCAACCAATTAGCATATAATTTAATCATATGGCCTATCATCAGGCACGGACTAATAGTGCTCGGAGCAAAAAAAAGGGGGGTCATTAGCCCCTGAATATTGATCCCACAGGCCACATTGATTACTTGTACTAAATGTCTAAATCCCAGCTGTGATTCCTCGAAATGTCCAAAGATCAGTCCGCCCCTGTCTATCTCTTATGCTTCTACCAATCATACACTCTCGTTTTTCTCAATCATAAGTAGCCAATTCACTCACTTATTCAGCCAATTACTATCAAGCCACACATGCGGCTTACAAATTTCTCACTCAATCACATATTTGCTCACTCAAACCGCCGCCTAGCTGTCGGGTATTCAATCAATCAATTACTAATTCACTCAGGCACTCAAACAATAAACAGTTCATGAAGACGCCCCTCCTTCTATTCTCTTCTCGCCCTTTATGGAGTATAGGGCCCTCACTACAACTAGTCCCCATTACAGGAAGCATACGTTAAATCATTCCTTTGTTCTTGTAACAGTAGTTTATGTAGCAATTTGCTTTACAGCAATCGTCGGCAACCATTCGATCACAATCTACCGGTAGTTCCTAGTAGATGATTTGGTAGATCTTTAGGCGACTGCAGACCAAAAAAAAAAGACTTTTTAAACTAGGGAAATTTAGGACTAGACCTCTCCCGTAGACATTTAAAATCGTGGTGTCCCCGGGATCAAATATATTTTTTCCACATACCCAATGAAAACTCTCGAACTGGCTTCTAAAGTATTTTCGTGAACTGCGCGAGATTGATGTTGTTGTTGTTGTTGTTGTTGTTTAACTAGGACTACTGAGCTTCTCGCTCTTTAGCAGCCAATACCAAGTTGAAGACTACTTGGTATTATCTACACTGTAGATCTAGGCTTTTCCTGTGACTCTTCTGCCATTCCGAGACGTGTTGAATTGAAGTCATGAGCTCCAGCGTCTCCAGCTTGGCTTGCATTAAAAGGATCGTCACATCTGGTCCCAAGCTAGGTGTAAGAAGTGCGTGGCATACTGTGCATTCCCCCCCTCCCCCCCATCCAATAGGCTCTCCAACTATGCAGAGTTAAAATGCTGTACTCTGGTTCTGAGCTCTCCCAAGGAATTGTCACGTCCTGCACAGAGCCACTTCTCAGCTTCCCTTGCCTATCACTGGGTCCTCAGTGAGATCCTTGTGCATGCAGTCAACAAAGTCAAAGCCAAAAAATTGCGCCTGGAGCTCATGTGACCTCCAAACTTCGTGTGCAATGCTGGGTTCTCAACAAGTTTCACCACAGGGGGAATACCCTGGAAGTGTGCGGACGATTTCAAGAGTCAATGAGGATGTAATTAGCCTCAAAGACATAAGTTCACTTCTACGTACATATATTGTAGCACTGTGCATAGCTGTGGTCATATAAGGATGACCCCAGAAATGCCTCCATGCATAACTGCGTGAGATTGGAACGTGATCTTTTCTTTGTAAGGTTCATCTTCTCGCCTCCGCCCTTTCTGCTTAAAATTACGCACACACACACACATACGCGCACACACACACACATACCTGGGATGTGAACCCCTGCATCACATCATGATGATGCCACCCCCCCCCCCCCCATGAGCAACCTCGTATTAGTTGCTGTTACGACATGCCTCAGGGGAGCAGTAGTCATATTCTGTCTGTCACCTCAGTGACTCCCCCCCCCCTCTCCCCACACCGGGAACTACATGGAGCAACACTCTACCAATAATTAATTTACTCACCCACGACATCTATCAACCATTCACAAATGTCTTCACTCGCCCCTACCAATTATCTCTTTTTCTTTTTCTTCTCTTTTTTCTTCTTTCACTTTTCAACTCCCCAAGGGACATAATCCTTTAACAAACTTATGCCAAACCTTCCTGTCGCGTGCCATCAGCTCAATATCTTTCATTTCTTCTTCATGTCCTGGAATATAGAAGGTTAGCGAGCAGCACAAATTCATGTCAACTTTATCTATGTTGCTTCACGCCGTTCCCTGCCAAAGGATCTTCTCCTGTATTGGATGGCTGCGTTTTATTTTCTTTCGTTGACCAGTCAATGTGTTTGTTGAAGTTTTTGTGGGGTTTTTTTTTTTTTAATGATAACAGGATGTGGCAATCAAACCCAAACCCAACTTACCTATGTCGCTTTGTACGATATGCATGGTGGGTCACTGTTACTATTCTTTGCTCCCCTTTCGGGTCCCGTTAACACGCGGGTCAACCAATTATGTATGGTCATTCAGCTTGTCTACTATTCACTCAAAGAACCAACTATCCTCATGGCCAACTCACTCAACCAATGGCATGAAGGTTTATTAAAAACCACAAACCCTCGTTTACCTCAGCTTTACTCGCAAAAATGAAAACAGATCAACAACAGACCAAATGGATCTTGATTCAGTTTGTTTCAGAACACTTTACTGTGATCGAACATTGTTAACTTAATCATAAACTACAGACCAAACAATAAGTGCTGATATGTAGGCAGATAGCAAATGAAGACAGTTAGCCAAATAGCAAGTGACGATAAACAGATAGCTTACAAGTAACAACAAACAGCCAAATAATAAGCAACACCTAACAGCCAGATACCAAGTAACGCCAATCGGACAAATAACAAGCAATGTCAAACAACCAGATAACAAATAACGCCAAGTAGCCAAATAACAAGTTTTGACACACGGCCAGATAACAGTTAACACCTAGCGGCCAAATAACAATTAACACCAAACAGCAAAATAACAATTGACGATACACAGCCAAATAACAAATAACAACTGAAAAATAACAAGTTACAATAAAAAAAAACAAATAACAGATGGCTACAAAGAACCAAATAACAAGTGACGGAAAAAAAACAACAACAAAGGGCGACAACAACAAAATAAAAAAATTGACGACAAACAGCCAAGTACCAGAGAACGGTAAACAGCCAAAAATTAAGTCTAAAAAAAAAAAAACAAGAGACGATAAACAGCTTAGCAACAAGTGGTAACAAACAAATTAGTAACACGTAACGACAAATGAATAAGTAGAAAAGAGAGAGAAACAGACAGAGAGAATGAAAACAATGATGGTAACATCGACGACACAACAGAATACAATGTGAACTTACGATTTGCAGCAACAAAATTAATAGAGCAGACCAACAAAGCCAACACCAACAGTAGCAGCAGCTTCAGCATGATGATGAGTCTGGTGAGAGACAAAGCACAAATTGCATTTTCCATCTCCCTTTTCACTGTCCATGTGTTGGGTTAACATGATGACGAGGGTCTAGCTATTTAAAATTTAAAAACAACAATACGTTTTGCCTCGTTTTAGAGAGGCGAGCCTCGTTTAACCTAGACACAAGGTCCCTCGGTTATATTAGGGTGCATGTCCAAATATAAAAGACCTTACCGTCTAGTAATTACTCAGTGAGGTTTGAACAGAGAATGTTCATCGGTACAAGAAGTTCCGAGATTACTATACACTAAAGTCCGAGTACTGAAGACTCAAGAGCTTCATTTTTTATTATCAGTTTCCTGGCCGGTCCTATTAAAGTATGCAGCCATAACTGTAGCTAGTCCTATTGAAGTATGCAGCCATAACTGTAGCTAGTCCCATTGAAGTATGCAGCCATAACTGTAGCTAGTCCCATTGCAAGAAGTCTGCGCCAAAGCATCTGTGCTCTTGTTTCTGTGGCAATTAGTTTACATGTTGAGGTTGCCAGTAGCATGTGTAACCTCATATTAAGTCGCCTCTTGTGACGTATCGGAAGTGGTAGTAGACATATTCTTTTCTTGTCTCCTCATAGGCCCCCAGGAACAACAGAGAAGAGCTTCGTTGGTTCTTCAGGCTTAAACATTTATAACACATAAGGAAGGGAAACCCGAGGCCTGTAAACAGTAAATAAATATTAGACAAACATAAAGGTGTGTTTTCAGGCACTCGTAAGAAATAAAGAAGTAGAACACTAGACAACAGAAAAACAACAGACGTGAGTGGCTTACCCAGGACTCGAACCCAGGATCTTCCGTGCGATCGATGACAAGGGTTATTAGTGCGACCAGCAACACATAACACCGGAAATTTACCTAGGGCAATCCAGCCTTTGAATTGCTGGTCGCACTAATAACCCCTATCATCGAAGCATCATTTTTTGGTGATGCCTAGATGGCAGGGAGGATAGTGTGATTCGCTTGCATAGCTAGGCGGGGTTGTCGCACGGAAGGTCCGGGGTTCGAGTCCTGGGTAAGCCACTCACGTCTGTTGTTTTTCTGTTGACTAGTGTTCTACTTCTTTATTTCTTACGAGTGCCTGAAAACATACCTTTATGTTTGTCTAATATTTATGTACTTCAGGCCTAGGTTGCCAACAAGAGTCTTAACATAACGTTACATTTCCTTCAGCTGTATCCATATCACGTGTGCGGCTCCATCTGTGGTCTTTTGGCCCATCTGGTGACATCATCAGTTGCCATCTCAACATCGAAGGTCGGTTGTAATAAATCTCCAAAGTCGTCTGTCTTGTCTTGTTGGTACACTCTGATAGACTCTTTCCTGTCCATCTCTTGGTGTTATCTTTCCACTTACATGGCTGCCTTCCTCTTGCACGTTTGCCTTCATCTCTTCCTTCTATTATTCTCTTAATTATGGTGTTATGTCGTTTTACAAGGCCGAAATATTTTAGTTGTCTATTTTTGATCTCCTTCATTGATTCTTTTTTAATTCCTTGGTTTTCTAGGATCTCTTTATTTGTTTTATTCTTTTTCCATGAGACATGCCCCATTTTTCAATATATTCACATCTCAAAGGCCCCAATTCTTCCCTCTAATTGCTTGTTCAATTTCTTCACCATACAGTAATGAAGATTATAAATGGCGTTTGATGATTCTCGGTTTGAATTTGTGAATTAGTTGTTTACCGGAATCCGAATCTGAGAACGTTAGTTGAGGGCTTTTGTCTCAACTGCGATGAATGGACAGTATAAAATTATTTATGAATTATAAACGGTGACTCGTAACAGCAATGAAAGGTATATAATACAACGTTAACACAAATTTCGGACCATAAGACGCACATCGACACTTTTAAGGGAAAATATGCCTACTTTGTTTATAACATATAAGGAAACAGATTGAAATATTCGTCAGCCAATCAGCTTCTTTGCATATTTTTAAAAAGAGAACAAGAATATTCCTTACTTAAAAAAAAAAATTTCTGCCGTTAAGCGTAGTGGAGGGAAAAGGGGAGGGGGGTTACAATATATTCTTTAGCCATATTATGCCGTCGACTAGCTAGATCTTTTTCGACTGGTTTCCCTCAGAGTGGCGCAAGTGCTCAACTTCCGGGTCGAAAATCGTGTCATAACCATTTCACTAACGCAGAATTTGCCGTGCCATCTTCTAGTCTGCTTTGAAGTGTATTTTATTTAATTTTCATTTGAAAGTTTCTTCATAAGAAAAGCTGTTTTGTTAAGACAAATTTATATTGCAGAAAATGATTGCTACTGCGCGCTGTCTAAGCATTGTGTGGGCAAGTACGCTTCAAGTTTTCAATCTGTAAGATGGTCGCAAATTCATCATCATCAAGTCATTAAGGTCTATGACTTTCTTGATTTACTTACATTTGACGCATGCTCAATATTACCATTTAAGCTAGATTTCACAAAGAAATAAAAATTCAAAACTGGTTTAATTAAATAAAATAAATAAGCGAGTCAATTAAAACATAAAGCCATACAACAACAGACCAACACTTTCAGTATAATTTAGGCACAGATATTTTACAATTTTGAATGGCAGACGTAACAAATCAGAAGTCAAGAAGGGATTAGAGATGGCATAATATTACATTCTACAACACGTGACAGATAATATCATCCAAGAAAATTAAAAATTAGACTTATTAAGTGTTATACTGTTCATAACTGAATGGTGCAGAAATATAAACAATTAAACAACAAGTTTAGGCCCTCAAAGTGTGGATACATAGAAGAATTTAGAGCATGTCATGGAAACGGAAACAAACAAACCCTGTACAGTGAGAAATGAAGAGATCAAAACGAGACAAATAACTGAATACATAACCAGATATGATCGTTCTGGCTGAAGAAAAAAATCGCTTTAATAAGAATCACTTAAAGATTACCCGTCTAGCTCACTGAGGTCTTCGACGACACAAAGAAAGAACGAAATTACGGGACCATAAGACACGTGGTAAAACCTGAGTTATGGGGTCGACTTAAAAATGTTCGGAATCTTGACATTTTAGAAGTCATACCAACACCGAATACAGATTTTCACTAGTCATATGGCATTCAATTGGGAGTCGGGGTCCGGACATTTTTTACCGACTCCGATTCCACTAAAAAACCACCGACTCCACGACTCAGACTCTACAGCGGTGGGCAAGACGCAACTAATATGAGGATGTGCATGGCGCTGGTAACCTCATCATGTAAAACAAACTACCACTGAAACTACCGTTGCAAGAGCACATAATTGCAGACTTCCTACAAGGTGACCAACTGGAAAAGGTGGCTCCATGCTCCATAAGGAGAGAAAATGGAATGGTGATCACTAAAAGGTAGAAAGAATATCAGAAAGTGTACCTAAACGGCAAGCGACATAAATTTTTTAGAGATCCATTACAGTCAACCTTCCTGTGGAGACGGCACAACATCTGATCAGATTGCCGAAGATTAACATGTGACATAAAACGCGAACATACACAGTGACATTAGTCAGCCGTAACTTACGATTTTCTGGATTGTTTAACAGACAACACTCGAGACAAGTCAGCCACAAGCTTCGAGAAGCACAATCACGGATCGCGGGATCGTGGCTTTAAATACATCTCAGATAACGGACACTCTCGCACATTCATGACCTCATGTAACCTCTGACCCGAAAAAACTCTCAAAACCTTATGCCAAAGAAGTTTCAAAAAAAATAACAAAAACCCTACCTCCTAATTCTCCATAAACCATGTCATTACCAAAAAAAAAAAAAAAAAAAAAAATGCATCTCGTCACGTACATTGTACTGAGCAATCTACTATATCATTTAATATGGAGAAACAGCTTACCGTGACCTAATATTAGCATTGTTAACGACTTCTTTAACGTATGAATTATTAACTTAGTTAAAAATGACCACGAAAATCTAAATGAGAGATTCGCCCAGACATCTAGACAAGAATTTCGTTGAAACCTCTGTCTTCCGTAACACTGTTCAGTGTAGTCCCCAGGTGTCTCTAATAGGATTATTGCCCCTTCTGGCATGTCGAAATGGGCAACTAACTGGAGTCTGTGCACATGGCAAGCTACATTATCATTTAAAATAAATGGCTACACAAACCACCGCTAACGAAGCTATCATGCAGGCTTCCTGTAAAGGGCCCAGATGCTGTGGTGGTCCCGTGCTCATATGGAACAAAAAGGGACTTGATAATGAACTGGGACTCTATGTCCGACAGATTCGAGGAAACCTTGTGTTAGCCATGTTTGTTGGGACGCTTCACCCTCAGATGCAAAAAAGACGCTGTGGTTTAGATGGTCGCCCAGACACTGTTTGATCACAATCTTACTTTCATTCTTGGCTTAAACATTCTTACATTGAGATTGTCAGGCGTGGTTAGAGAGCTGGCATCTCGTGGCAAAGATTCCGGGTTCGAAACATGGTAGCGTCACGCTACTGTAACTGGGTACCTGATTCTGCTCGTGAGTTGGGGACAAATCAGCGAAGAACGGGACTGGTCAACCCACTTCTCTATCCTGGACGTAGTGTAGTGAAGGTCTCTAACACTTTACCCCAACGGCAGTATTTGCTATGGTACTACTTTTACATTTACTTTGATTTAATTACACGGCAACAAAATTCTGTCGCTCCGTTGATTGTGACCATCACACTATGGTTACTTGTACCTTGATATTTTTTATATATCTTCTCTGTTTATTTATAATACTTGTTTTCTTTTTGTTTTTATCTTTATTTATTTATTTATTTTCACACATAGAAATTGCATGTTACAAACTTTAGCTGTATCACATATTCCCCCTAGCCTAACGAAACACTTACGTCTTTGGTTCCAGAAATTTGGTTTTTTGCAGTCACATTAAATTATACCGTGGCTCCCTAATCTGGTGACCACTCCCCTAAACATAATGCATAGTCACGTGTGTAGTTCTGACGGCTCTCTGTGGAGACAGAGAATAGAACTACTGCTCCATCAGACATGTCGTAAAAGGGGTGACTAATGTGAGGTTCTGCATGGCGCTGGTTACGACATCATGTAAAACTAAATACTCCAGAAATCACCACTGCAAAAGTTTGTGCTTTGACTTAGGCTTCCTCAAAAAAAAAGGGGGGGGGGGGATCTGCGTTGATGGCTCATTGCTCCATAGGATGCTGTAAAAGAGATGATGATGATGTGTTTCAGGTTCAACGAGACTTAACAAAAAGATCGCACAATGTGAGACGTAAAGATCGCACAATGTGAGACGTAACAAAAAGATCGCACAATGTGAGACGTAACAAAAAGATCGCACAATGTGAGACGTAACAAAAAGATCGCACAATGGCAGACGTATAATTCCAGATGAATGGAACTGTGTCAAATAATGGCCCGATGTGGAAGATGAGGAACTTTTCTGTTCAGGTTGTATAATTAAATATTTTCGTTTTTCAATTTATGCACGAACAATCGATAAAGAACACTGTCACTTTAATAAATACACGTACACATCAATAACCTGCACATTAATTCAACAGACTGAGAAGGCAGGCAATGGAAGGGGTTACAGTGAGATATAAAGTTAGTTTAAATCACCTTCCCCCGATCTAAGTGTATAGCGTCCTCCTCGAATTCTAAAGGTTCTGGGTTCGATTCCCAAGACAGGGAATATAATTTATAGAAATATTTTGTCAGAATCAGTGGTTCCTAATGATGTCATACTTCCTCATGGTCTCCTGGGTAGTGAGATCGGATGCATAGTCTTTTCAGATAATGGCGAAAAAATAGAGGTCCCGTGTGCAAGTTGCGCACGTTAATATCCTTCGGCAGTTGGAAATCGTAAAGAGTAGGCCGTAAGGCCACTGTCCTGGCAAAATTTAAAAGTTAGAAACCTACCCACCACAAAAATATTTATAGAATATATGATTCCTATATACACACATTGTGATTCTCGCCAGTGCTACGTAGTTCGTGCACTGTGCTGAGATTCTCCGTGTGTGACCTCAGGGTGGAGATGGGTGCATTGATGGAGTTGTCCGTGTGCAATGAAGATAGTCCTTAAAACCAAAACCAAGCCAATCCCTGGGTAGATTATTTTTTTTTGAAGTTAAAGATAATGCATCATCATTAACTTTCGCTCCCCGAGGAGCACAGGCCTTTAACAAGCGTGTGCCACAGTCTCTTCTCTGTACCATGAGCTCAAGGTTATTCCACGTCTTCTTCCTCATTCCTTGTATATCTGTCTCCAGTTCTGTTCTATGTGTTATTATTATTATTATTATTATTTTGGTACACTTCTAGCTTGCATGGACACTCCAGATGCCAAATCTGGAGATCTTCGTAAAAGAAAATGTTGAGTCAATAACCCAGAATCCTCTCTGCGTTCTCTGGGTTGCGCCACAAGTCTCCGTACAAGATGAACTTCTTCTGTCTTGCATGGTCGAGTTGAATTATTGTCTTTCCTTGACTTGTCCATATTGTCGTTGCAATTTATTTAAGACTCAAAATTTCTATAGAATTGGGTAACTGACATCACGCCCAACTTGTCTTAGGAGCCCTTTACGACATACTTAGCAGGTTACAGTGTTATTATTCTTCGCTCTTTTTTTCGCGCTTCGGCTACACGTGCAAATACTCGTATGTGCACTAAAGGTAAAATAGAAGTATTGAATGTGGTTGAATGAACGACTGAACTATAGGAACAATTAGCCAGGACTACACTTTCGTCCCCATATAGGAA